>JAKUCV010003170.1:28847-78223 GCA_028386065.3 Turnera subulata | reverse complement strand
ACATCAAGTGGGAGTGCTCGAGGCTTGATTCGTGTGACGATTCGAAGCCGATCACGGTTCGTGTGGATACCGTAGAGGAGCAGGTCTTCTTCTTGCTCTAACTGATTTGTTTCAGCCTTCGTCTTGGTCTAGATGATTCGTTCCAGCAGTTGGGTGAAAGACCTCAACCGAACAAGGTATGAAATTTTGTTATACGGTTTATGTTGCTTCACATGTGGTTCTTGGCTAAGTTTCCTTTGCTTCCGCTGCATCTTTTGCTTGTATATGATTGTCATATAGCCTAGGGAAACTTACAGAACTAAAATAGTTCCCTAAATAAACTCTTGCACTCTTTGCAATATCTTTTTAAACTTGATTATTCTTTGATGTTTCACTAAGTGCAAGTTTTTATTAAAAATCATGCTTGATTTGTTTTGGTGATGTTAAAGGTGACAAAAGTCTTTGAAATATCTACTCAATTTTACAAAGTTTAAGTTGTTATGGTGCTTCTAATGGCTTGAATAATGCTTGAAGGAGGTATATCGGTATGCACCTAGCTTGGTTATGGTCTATTAAGGTCTAAATCTTTGAAATCGAGCAAACTCAGTTTTATAACTTGCATTGTGTCATTTTCATCTCCAATGCAAAAGGATCAATATCTTATGATTTGGTTAATGATCTTAAATGATAAATCTTCTTCAAAACTTATGAGGAGGTTAATGCTTACTTCTCTAATGAGTTTTAAGACTCTTTCCTTAAAGCACTCCTTTGTCGTTGCATCATTTCAAACCCAAGTTTTCATTAAAACATTTTCTTTTTGTGCATAAACCATGCCTTACAGAGCACACATCTTTTCAAAATAACATTGTCTTTACAAACTTTAAAATGAATTCATGTTTCTTTAAACTTGCATTCTTGAAATGTTATTACATGCATCATTGTGTAAGCATGTAGAGTTGCCTCCTCTTTTAGGAACTTCTTTAGAATTGCATCCTCTCTAGAAAAAAATTCTTTTAGAGTTGCATCATCTCTAGAAAAAATTATACAACTAGCATCCTCATTAGGAAGAAACACCTAGGAATGCTATTATCAAAAAAAAAAAAAAAAACACCTAGGAATGCATTCATTTCTAGGACATCATTTAGAAATTCATTCCTCTCTAAGAAAATCCACAAAAAACTTACAGCCTATTTAGGATTGGAAACTATAGACATGAACCTTCATTGGAAAGAAACCCAAAACAATCTTTTCATTTAGGAAGAATCACATTCACATAGGATTAGGAAACCAAAGTTGCTTTCTTTTTAGAAAACCAAAGACATAAATACCAAAATTGCATCCTATTTAGAAGAAGCCTTATAATTACATCCTCAGCATGGATAGGGAGCCTAATATCTTCCTACCTGTGACGAGCTCCTGGGTTCAGAAAATTTCTGCTTTGCTTATTAGTCCCTGAATATTTAAAGAGGTTTTTTCCAAGTTTTTCTATTTTAAATAAAACTTAGGTGGCGACTCTAAAGTTAGGTGGATAAGATAGAGACATATTGGGTTAGGTTCTCATATAGAGGAAGGAGACAATCAATGCGACTTATCCACAACGGCGCGACCTATAAGCTCTGCTCGTCGAACTCTTGCATACAGATAGGGGGAGGCAGAGGATGTAAGGGGAGAGGAAGATTTTTTTTTGATAAGGTGATAGTAGAGGGCTGTTTTTTTTTTGTTTGAATAGCCTTGATGAGCCCACATGTCACCATCAACACGCTCTATAACAGTTGATCTCAAATTGGTTCAACTCCAAATATTAAAAGTTAAAATAATAAACATAAGTTAGTAAAATACTAATTTTTAAAATTGAGGTATTGATTTGTTTTTAAAACAAAGTTGGGCTGGGTAAAATGCATTTAGCCCCATATATTTTTGATTTGCATATTAGAAAGACACTTAGTTCCATACTTATCACAAAAATGAAAAAAATAGATAATAGAGAACAATTGCAGGCTTCATGTTTTGAATTTTTATTATTTTCTACTTTAAATAAATTTTTAGAAAACAAAATTTTAATTTAATTTTTTATTTAAAAAATTAGGTAACAAAATCTTTGTGGGGATCCAATTTCCCAAAGGGAATGGTGAGGGGGTACATTTCCGTCGGAAGTGGGGAATGGAGACGGGAGATAGGGGATCATCTTGGAAACTAGGAGGGAGGTCCGACCCGTTGTCATCCCTACTCTTAATCATTAAGCATGCATATTAAGAAGCAAAATTTAGTGTAGATTGTTTTGGAAAAAATAGGCGCTGCAACATAACGAAGAGCAATGGATATAATTAAATGCTTCTCTTAGTGCCCTTATAGTCATTGTTGTCAAACCCGGACCGGCCTGGCCAGTTGAACCCGGGTAACCGCAACTCGGAGACAATTTCAGGTTTTTTACCCCTCCGGTTTGTACCATTCGAAAAACCGTCCGGGTCATGACGGAGTTCTCCGAATTTTCTGGGTTTACTGATCCATTTTCGGTTTTTTCCAAGTAAAAGGTCAAAAATTTCAAAATTTTACCTTGTTCATACCATGATTAGACCTTTATTAAAAATTTATATATTTTTACTATTAATTTTAATAACCGTCAGACTCGGTTGAACCTCGATTAACCTCTAAACTCGCGACCCGACAATTGAAACGGGTCAATGACCGGGCAGGGTTTTATAACCTTGCTTATAGTAGACAACACGGGCACTAGCTTTAACCGTGAGTTTTTGTTGTAATAATCTTTTCGTACAACTAACTAAAAAGTACAAAATCTTCATTTGTTTTAAGTTTTAATGCATATCTCAACTTTATCTATCAGATTGTTTTTGGGCGAATTGACTCACGTCTACAAATACAAACTCAATGTTCAATTGACCCAAAATTGAAACCAAAAATGGGTAAATTTGACTGACTAAACTAAAACATAAATCACTAAAATGAGGATTTTGCCTTTGACTTTCCCTATTACAAATTTTGTTCATTTTTGGGTACAATGACACACATTGGGTGGGCTATTCCTTTTCGGCCCTTTTAGTGGATGCGCTATTTTCAAATCTTGAGGGCTATAACAAAGGGCCCAACCCAGAACACTGTGCGTGCACATAAACCACTGCCCCGTCCTAGTTTCTAAAACCCTAACCCTAGCTCGCAACTTATTCCACCCACTCTCTCTCTCTCTCTCGGCGGCGGGCTTATTTGTAAGAGCAAACAAGAGGCAAAAACTCGTGTAAGCTCTACAAACCCATTTTCCCCTCCCGGTTTTCTATTGTTATACTGGATAATAACTAGTCCCTGATCTTCGTCCTTTGTGTGTGTGTTGTTTTCTTTTGGATCGATTCAGATTCAGGTAGCAAGAATGGTGGCCGCTGGAAAGAAAACGGTAAAGATAGATGCTTTCTTTTTGTACGTACTTAGGTTATAACAGGATATGTCTCTGCTTTGTTGGTTGCTTAATATGTACATGTATGGTCTGAATTGCAGAAGAAGACACATGAGAGTATCAACAGCAGATTGGCTCTGGTGATGAAGAGTGGGAAATTCACTCTTGGTTACAAGACCGTGCTTGACACCCTGCGATCCTCCAAAGGTCTCTCGATCTTTTCTATAACCTTAATTATTTTGTTCTTTTCTTTTGTTTTGTGTACTATTGCTTGTTAATTTTATTTATTAGGCTCATGAAATGGGTTTTGTGGGTGTGTTGCAGCCAAGTTGGTGATTATTTCCAACAACTGCCCTCCCTTGCGCAAGTCTGAGATTGAGTACTATGCTATGCTTGCCAAGGTTGGAGTTCACCACTATAACGGAAGTAAGTGGTTTGCACTCTGTGTACCCAAGTCCTGTTTTCTTCCATTTGCTAATTGGATTGGTGACACAACCTTCAAGTTGGAACAATTTAGTCCTACCAGTTGATTTCATTTAGTCCATTATTGGTCGCCACCACTATAAGTTGCCTAAAGCATCACCAATTCGTATCGTTATGTTATACCATGTAGACATGTTTGTTTCAATTTAAAGCTTCTTGTTGCCTGCATACTACATGTAGCTTACTTTTCTTTCCTGGAAAGTTATTGATTGGAGGCTCAGTTGCAATGGAGAATTGATTTTCTCATGTTTTATCAGTCTAGGCCGTTTGTTAGTGTCTTTTGTGAAAATCTTATGTTGCAGACTGAAACGTATAGGTGACCATGACGTGGAAATATAGAATTAACTCCTGGGGCTTGCTGTTATGGAGGATGTAGTGGCAGAAGTGGTGGTTCACTGCATTGGAGGTGTGGGTTGATGTGATTGGATTTGTGGAGCTTCCTTTTTCTTTCACTAGCAAAAACCATCAATTGTACAATGCCATTAGGATTTCCTTCACTCACATGCCCCCATCCTGCAGGGACTCCGTATGTGTGATGGAAGCAAGTCTTAGTTCACTGGGCTTTGTGAAAGTTAACACCATATGACCCTTGTCAATTGTTTTTCTGGATAAAACCATCATATCTGAATTTCAACCATAGCTTAATCACTTATAAGTGGGTAGCTTAAGCAGTTTTTATTCAACAACTAATGACTGCATTGCTCTTCCAAACATGCTCTCCAAGTGAATTCGCTTCCATTTATTTGCCTGATTATTCAATTGTATTCACCTTTTAGGCCAATTTTTTGTGCCTGTAAGCGATGTCCCAACCATGTGCATTACTCCCAAGAGGATCACTAAGAAGCATTAGAATTTAAATCCTATGTATGGACCTAGAAGGACCAAGGAGCACTGTTGCAGTGTAACAAAGGGCATCGTTATTTTGTTTTCTTCTAATTGTTAGAGATTGAACTGTATTTACTTGACTTCATTGCTGCAAATAAGTATATGCAACTGACAAGTGCCTTAACCATTTGTACATTGTTGGAGATTAATGCTTTCTGTCTGCTGCACCTTGTTAAATTCCCTCTTTAATTATATACTTATCCCAGCATAATGTTTGTTCGCAAGATCTTTAGTTCTTGTGGGAGGTGCTAGATGCCTTGTATGGTATGTGTGTGTTTTGGTTCATAATTTTCTTTCTAGGGCATAGATACGCCAAGCGTAAACAACTGACATGCCTTGTTTCTTTGTGTTGGTAAAGTTACCGAGGTGAATCTTTTTATTTGTATTGATAAAATTTCAGATAATACTAGAGTCTGCTTTACTGTTTCGGCCTGTGATATGACCTTCAATTTCGAGATTATGTTGTGGCAAATCTATCAGAACTTTATCTAGATCACAGATATGTTCTATTGTCTTTACCATTGTTACTTTTGCCTGTGAATGTAGACAACGTTGATCTTGGAACAGCATGTGGCAAGTACTTTCGTGTGTCATGCCTAAGCATTATTGATCCAGGTACGATGAATTTTCAGATTGCATTGTTCCCTCTACATGATTGAATATCATACACTGAACAGTCTTTCTTTCTCTTGTCAATTGCTTTATGCAGGTGATTCAGATATTATCAAGACTCTTCCCGGTGATCATTGAGAGAGTGCTTTTCTATAGATGCTCCTTAAAACTATATGCTGTTGTATCTCTAAGATTTTAATGGAGTTCTAAAAACTTTTTGTTGTTGGCGGGACTGCTCATTTTGCTTCTGCAGTAGTTGTTTATGCTATTTAGTTTTGGTTGACATTATGCTTGAGGTGGTTTGGTAACTTGAATCTTGATGCTATGAATGTCACTCTTTTAATTTGTTCTGGATGATTGGTAATTTTCTTTTGTTGGATTTGATGTGCGGTTCTGCTGCATTATAGATCTTTTGGGCAGGCTGTTTGTGTTTCGATTGGAGGTTATCAATCAAATATCAATCTCTTAAGAGAATAAATGTTTACTGGATTTTGCTAACCTATATGATATGATGAGAAGAATAATAATATTGAACACAAGTCTGTTAGGCTAATACGAATTTAGGTTGTATGTTTTTGCCGGCAACAATTTGTTAATTTGCAAATACTATCATCTCTTCCTCTTTCTTTCTTGTCCAAACAAGATAACAGTTTCCAAGCATACAGTAAATAGTATTATAATAATAGTGAAAACAAACAGTGAATGATCTTTTATAATAATAATAATAGTAATAATATTGTAAGTAAGGAAGTAAAAATGATGGAGCAGTTTTCAAACAAAGTGTAAATGATGTTATAATAATAGCAATAATATTAAAGAAAGGGAGTAGAATGATTGAAAACAAGTGGTCAGGTAACACAACAATTTTGTTATTTGAGAAGATAAGGAAGTTCTCAAAAAACAAATCCCCTCAGAGACAGCGAAGGTAGGGACTTAATTTTGCCCAAGTCCAACGTTCCTTCGGTCTCACGATCCCCTGAACTCCGCAGCAATGCTTAAATATTGTACCAATTTTTGCCCCCGGTATTACGCTAGGACTAGCTACATTTCCTCTCTACAAAGTGGTCATTATTTTATCCATCAAAAAACAGAAAGAAAGCCAAGGGATTCTTTTCTTTCATTCTTTTTATATATATAAAAAGGAAGAAAATGGAAGAAGAAGAAAGTACAGGAGAAAAAGGAAGATATAAAATGTAGTGATAAAAAATGAGGGTAGGGGTGTGCCTGGCTGCCTGCCTATACATGCATATACATAATAGATACATGCCTCCTGTGTTGTCTGCGTGTCTGTCTCTTTTGCACTGTGAGTTGTCTTCTTGGGATCATATCTCCTTCCTTAGTGTGTCTCCTTTAGCTTGTAACTTGTAACTGCCTGGGGAGGAGATACCCCACACCACAATGACCCATCTCCTTCCTCTTTTATCTCCATATTCCATTTTCGGGTATGTACCTTCCTTTCATCCATTCCCTCCTTATGCATTTCCCTTTTCCCCTTCTCATCATTGATTGTCACATGTTATGTCCCTGGATTTCTCTTCTTTCTATTCTTAATTTCCATTCTCATGAATATGATCATCATTTATCAAATGTTAAACTACATACCTACCATATGCATCATACGTATTAATTGATATCAAGCAAATCTTCTTAATCTGTTTGTTGTTCTTGATCTCCTTCACGTTTATCAATTTATGTGCCCTACTCTCCTCTTATCCTAATTATTTCAGCAATTCTTCGTATATATCTAAAAAAATTATTTCAGCAATTCTTCTTCATTGCTGCCTTTGCTTACCAAGTTCTTTAATTCTTTTTCATGTTTCTGCATGCGCCTTTTAATTAGAACATTGCATCGATGTCAATTTTGACCGTGGATATCTTTGTTGTTCTCCTTTTCTGGATTGATCTATTGAGAGAAAATGGAGAAATTAAAACCTAATATTTTATTTCTGCTGTATACAAATATATTAGATAAGCAAGCAATCAAAACCCGGGAACGCAACCGAGGGCATGCATTTTGTTTTAAGTTTCTGACTAGGATACATCATTAATTAATTAAATGAAGAGGAAGAACAGCGCTGGTGTTTCATTGTTTAATTCATGGTAAGTCTCACCCCTATAATTTAGTGATGATCTTTTATATACTATGTGTGTATATATATTAGAGGTAGAGCCTAGAGGTGGTGGATAGATATGTTGAGATACGGATAGTTACAAATTGATTTGTTTTGAGTCTCAAAACAAACAACGTAACAGGAAAATCAGAAATCTTGGGAAGATATGTTTTGGTTGTGTGTTTTCTGGCTTTTAGTCATCACAACTTTGCATGCCAGATCGCTTTCTCTTCATCCTTCACTGTCACGCGTTATGGACCCTTTCTCTGTATGCATCATATATATATATATTCTTTTTCTTAATTTCCTTTCTCATCGGTGGCGTTCCCATCTTTTGCACAAGAAGCTGTACTTGCTAACATTGGAGCTTAATTACAATCTAAAAATAAGAAGCCGCCATCACTGGTGGCGATAAGTGGACCGCATGAATGGGTTTATGATGAGGCTCCGTATTCTTGGGCCTATAGAGAGAAATGCAACTTACGATAAACATAAATGCATACTCATTATACGTGGCATTAACCCGTAACATTTTGCATTCCATCTGTACTTTGATCCAAAAACTGCATGCTGCTAAATTGAATTCTTGATAATACACATTACAGGTTGTATGCCCTTTTTTATTACATAATTTCCTTACCATGTATTCTTTTGCAAATTGTCTTCTGGTAGGAGACTGAGACTGGTGGGTGTATAACTGTATACATACATGTTGTGTTTGTTGTGTATAGGAGTATTGTATACAAGGCAAAAGCATTTAAAGAATTGTTTTTTTTTTAAAAATACGGATTAATTTCCAATTCTGTGGCGCAATTTGATATTGTTTCAGGCAAGTTACTAAAGGTAGCAGATTGTGAATGTCTCAAAGCCACAAATAGAACCAAATCTTGACGTCAAAGATATTAGCTGTCTCTGCTGCGAT
Organism: Turnera subulata; assembly: GCA_028386065.3. Classification (NCBI taxonomy): domain Eukaryota; kingdom Viridiplantae; phylum Streptophyta; class Magnoliopsida; order Malpighiales; family Passifloraceae; genus Turnera; species Turnera subulata. The sequence continues at coordinate 69,828 of JAKUCV010003170.1, read as the reverse complement.
CTTTCCCTCTATTCAATACCGCTCTTATCGATAACACACTATAAAGTTTACTGTCACTCTATTCAATACCGCTCTTTCCCTCCTCTCCTCCATCCAGTTGGGAGTAATAGTACTCTTACTCCTAATACTACCATTACTATTTATTCACCTACAAACGCAGAGTGGCTGGCTGCAGCAGCAGCATTCTCCCCTCCATTCAGCTGTTGAAATCCGTGACAAACACCAGATCCCTTTTCCATTGACCAAAATTAAAGCCACCCTTAAATCCTTCCTTTTTGCTTTCTGTTTTTCAAATGCAAAACCAATACTCACTGCAGCAGGCACCATTAGAAACTAGTTATACACTAGAACAGCAACTTGGCAGCCTAACCCTTCATTCCCTTGCAGGAGAAAAACCTGCCAATAATAGCCATTTCAACAACATGGTCTGCGACGATATTCTTCCTACTATGGCTTCTTCTTCAACATCCAGTAGCACTCTGGTCGGTGATTATATCGGGGTGGAGAGCTGCCTCGACCTCAAAGACAACGGTGCTGATGATGATGGTCTCACATCGCCGTCAACATCGCGGAAGGAAGAGAGGAGTAGTGATGATGGTGATGATGATTATGATCACCAGAGCTTTTGCTCTCGACATCAACAGAGGTGGAGTCACAAATGGGAAAGGAAGAACAAGGAGTTCCCGCCACCAATACCATGGTTAGCCCGCACAGAGAACTTGCCTTCCCACATGCCTTGGGTCTTGAGGAGGTACCACACAAGTGATGGGAGATTGATCCTTAGAGAAGAGAAGGTGAGGCACCATGAGTACTTCCGGGCACATCGCTCCAATGGCCGCCTCACCTTGCAGATTGTCGCATTGGACAGCCACCAGTTGGGCCCTCCTCCGCCTCCAGTGATTGATGAAGAGGGCCAAGAAGAAGAAGAAGAAGACGAAGAAGAAGAAGTAGGGGTAGGAGTAGAACAAAAGGAAGGCATAATAAAAGATAGTAATAAAGGCAACAAGATGCAAATAACGACGGAGGACGATATAAATATTGAAAGTAGTGTCCTGCAGGGGCATGGGGAGAGGGAAGGGGATGATGAATATGAAGCTGATGATGGTGCTACTGTTAATGGTGATAATGACGAAGTTGGTAGGAGTGATCAGAGGGGTGTAGAAGAGGAGAAGGTGGTATACGAGGATCAACAGATACTACCGCCAATGGAGGCTGGGATTGGTGGGGGTGCAAGTGCAGGCAAGTACTGCTTTAGTTTCAATAGCGTCAGGCCTACCTCCGCTTGTATATTTGGTATGCCGCCAATGCCAGCTTTGAGGCCGGTCCATAGTTAAACATTAATGTACTATTAGTGTGATAATTAAGATAAGAAAGAAGCTTAGGGAAATTTCCCCTAAATTTAATTGTGGAGATAAATATGGGAGAGGAGTGCGGTTCTAGTAGAGTACATGGGGGTGTGTTTAGGGGTGGGTGGTGGGGGATTATGATTAGGATTTTTTTGAGGGGTGGGTCATCATCATCCTTAATTTCATGGATGTGTAGATGTAGACAGTTGTTGATCCTGAATAATTATGTTGCTTCTTGTGGGAATTGTTTGCACGTACGATCCAATGTACGAGACTAATTAGTTGATTTCTGATCTAAATAAAAAAAAATGATTCCTAATTGTTTCTGCTAATTAACATTAAGTGATTTAATTTTCATTTTACGACAGCTTCCCCGTTCTGTCGGTGAAATTTTCAATTGATGACGCTTAAACAATCCGGGACCTATCGACCGGACCGGATCAAGCTACTAAGTCATGATTTTTCTAGTTAAACTGTGGTCGAATCGGTTCAACCAGAATTTACAGTGTACTGAGTCTACTGACTAAAAAGATTATGCCGGGGAACAAAAAAAAGTTAAGCCGGATTAAATTATTCGGATTCAACTGGCCGGGCCAGTCTAGTTTTGAAAACACTGCTTAAAATGTTGGTGCTCATTTCAAGAAAAAGGAAAGTTGGTGGTCATGGCAAGAGCAAGCCATACGACCCATGTACCACAATTGAATGACCAGATTTGCAGACTCCCGTTTTATTTTCTGAGTCTCATCGCACATTTGTGGACCGTATATAGCTTATTTTAAACTAGTATCACCCACTTGTTAAAAATTGAAAGAAAAAAAGAAGAGATAATCAAGACAAAAATGAAAAAAAATGAATAATTCCCAACAATCAAAATCCAAAAGAAAATTATTTATAAATAAATTAAACACTACCATACAGTGTAAACATCCAATGTTTTGACCACTAATTGGTTTAATGGAATTGAAAAAGCAATTCTAAAGCCTAATATAATTTCATATTATTTTGGTTTTTTTAAGAAAGGTAATATTCTGGTCTTTAATTTAACTATTCAACCCATCCAATTGACTATTGGGTTGTCGATAGTGAGTATACATGCAACATCAAGGATTTTGGTAAAAGTTTTTTCCATGTCCTTTCACTTTGTCGATTTCATATTTGTTGTCTATCTTCGTTGAATTTCACTCATTATGTCCCTGAACTTACGATTTACCAGGTCATCCTGTCCATTTTACATCCTACAGCTGGTTGGTAGCTATAGGGTTGACACGTATCCCGTGGGGGGCCATGCCGTCCCTATTTTTTTATTTTTTCCCTTTTTTTCCTAATTTAATTTTTAATTTCTTTGTTCTCTTTTTATTTTTCTTATTTTTCCTTCTCCTCTCCTTCTCACGAGATTGCCGAGCCCCGTTCTAGCCAGCCCCCCTCCCGACGTCTTTAGCGGGTGACAAGTACCAATAGGAGGTGTAGGGGGAGGACGGCTCGCTCCTTCCTTCCTCGTTTCGATTTGGCCATGATTCATCTGTTCCCTTTCATGGCGGGGCAGTCAAGGTCGAGGCTTTCAGAGAATCCAGCCAGGAGAGCCACGACGAGGCTATGATAAGGCTGCCATGATGCGATTCGAGTTGGGTATTGCTTGGATTCGATTTTCGGTGCATGAGTTGTGGCAGTGGATGCAATTCTCTAGTGAACCGATGTGAAGGAACACAACCGCGAGCACATGTAAGGATATGTTCCCTCCTTCCCGTTTTAAGTTCTTTCGCTTGGTTAATTTAGAACTCGGGGTGTGTTTGATGTTCTGGGTTGTTATGAGTGCTCGATTGTTTAACCACAGCCACGCCTCAATCCTCCACTGCCGCCTTTGGAGTCAAATTTGTGTTGTTCGTTGGCCAAACATGTTACCGGCCGGCCACCCACGTGACCGGTCCCACAGGCTAAAATTACCCCCTTCTGCCGTTTTTTCTCCCGAAAATGCATTCGAACTCCGATCTGAGTGTCATTTTCTCCTACATTCATCTTTTTTCAGGGTGTGAAACACCTTGGAGAATATTTTCAGAATTTTCTGGGCACCCGAAGGGTCTCGTTTGAATTTTTCAAAATCGGTGCGCGCGAATTAGGGGTATTTTAGGGATTTTTGCTAAAAAAATTTTATTCATCCGTTTTTCGAACCGTTTTTTACAACGGGAGCATAGAAGACATGAAGCCATCATTCTGAACTTTCTTAAGAATTTTTCAAGACCCGGACGGGCCCTGTTTTGATTTTACGAAGATTTGATAGTGTCCTGGCCTGTGACCCGAGGAATTTTTCACACTTTTTTAGAAAATACGTTTCAAGTTGTCACGCGCCGTTTTTTTTCAAAACCCTTCAGAATTCATGGATTAGAACCTCTAGGATTATTTTTGAAATTTTCCGAGCCCCGGGCGGGTCCTTTTTTGAAGAAACTCGTTTTTGCCTGAAGCCAGAAACCACGCTTTTTCAGATTTGAAGAATTACAAGAGTGCCATGGTCTTAGGCTATAAATAGAGGCCTCCTCCCTTCATTTTTCCACACCCCGAGAGCCGCGCTCTCTAGTGCACGTCTTTGCACTTTTCTATCTCCCCACTCCCGTTCTAAGTTGAAAATAAAGGGTTTGATATTCGCCCTGTTCTACCTCCCTTGTCCCCCTCTAAGTCGGAATTCGAACGCGAAGTAATCGTCTTCCTAAGCATCCTTTTGCGGGATAGAACTCTCTCTCTCTCCCTCCGTTTGGGTTTTCATTGTAACGTTACGATGCCGAAATCGTTTTAGCAAATCATCGATGCTATGCCGTCGTAATGAAGGATAGTCGTCCAGTATTATTGTTGGCACTCCGTTTTGACCCATTATAATGCTAAAATAGTTTCGGTACTCGCTAACGGTACCGTATGGAAATCCATTCACTTTTACACACTTGTTTGATTGTTTGTGTTGCATCCATTGCATTATAAATATCGTGTTGCATTTTTTGTTTGCATTCGTGTTTATTTGTGTGCTTGCTTGTTAGTTTGCATATTAGGGGGTCCCCAAGTATGAAATGGAGATGCCTATTAGGATAGGACCTAAACCAACTTTTGTGCTCGATGCAAAAATCTATTAAACTTGGTTTTTCAAGACGCTTTTCCTTCAATGTGATATCAAGTGTTTTTCAACGATGCTTTTTGCGAACCTATTTAGGCATAAATACCTTTATAGATGCATTCTTTTGTCAAATACACACACCTTTTTCCGAAAAGAGTTTTGATGCATAAAGAACCGATCTTTCTCCGAATTGCATGTTTTCAAAGAAAAATCACTAAAGCTTAGTTTTCAAATAAGAAATATTCTTGGTAAAGACCATGCTTCCATTAGGCAATGTGAAAAGAACGAAAATGAATGTTTTGACAACCAATTACCCTTTTTGTATTGATGTTTTGTGTCAGAAATATGCCAGCCACGGAAAGCGGAACATCTTTTGTGAAGCATTTGTCTAGGTCTAGACACATCTAATGGTTTTATAACTAAAGCATTGCATGTTTTCAAAACTTGCTCACCTATATTCTTTGAAAATTGCATATGAGTTTTATGCACAAAATTCCATCCATTCATGGAAATGACATAAGTTTACATTGAAGACCTTTTTTTTTTTTCTTAATGCCCAAATGTATTTTGTACAATGCATTTGTTTTGGGACTTCTTCTGAGAAGAAGTTATTGCTTGCACTTAAGTGTTTTGAGAAACTAAGCCTATCATTCTAGCACGGGGCACAGAAGTTCGTTCAAGTGAGGATCGGGCCAATTCTAAAAGAAGACCTAGGTTAGCCTTGAGGTTCCCCATTTAGAAGAACTACGAGAGTTTTGAACCAAGAATATGGAGTACGTAGGTTGTCTCATGTGGATGAGGCACAAGCTCAAATTTGTAAATATTCTACATTTCATTTCGTATTTGTATTTGTTTGTTTGTTTTGTTCACATGAAGTAATTGATCCAACTATGAAATATACACATTTTTTTGGCATCCAATATCACCGGCATTGTCTTAGTGAAGATGGTTGTCCGCGATAAATGAATCCATGGACCCTCCTCTTAGCTTCGAGATCTGTACTTTATCCGGAGTCATTGATGGGTTTTTCTCAAGTTTTCCCTAAATCAAAATTGGGTGGCGACTCCTTGTCAGTTGACAATCAAGAGAACACCAAAAATAATGTGTGTCTAGTATTTCCGTGAGTTTGTCTGGATTTGTGATAGTCTCTTTGAACCAACTTAGACGAAAGTGCAAATACCGTACAAGTATATTCTATCTATGGTTGCTGGGTTTTAAGTAGACCGTTTGTGACTCTTCCAATTTATATTTGGGAATATGCTTGGAAAGATGGTTCTTTGGGAAGCGGTGAATTCGAGAATCATCAAATCGGTTCTCTCCACACAAGCTAAGCTAGTTCATATGAATTATCATGAATTGCAGGCCATCAAATTTAAACCGCGACAATGAGGCGATATCCCCGCCAACCGGGCCGGCAGCGCAGTGGTCACACTATGTTAAAATTTACATGTCATTTCGTAACTAATAATGTCACATTTGCAGTGCAATAATAAAACATGTATGTCTTGTGTATAAAAATAGGGTTTTATAGGTGTACTGGAAGGAATGTATATATATGTTACTATCCCAAAAGCAGATAAACCAAGGTATCGAACAGGAAATGGTAATATCTCCACTATTGTACTAGGTGTATGTTATAGGGAGATGAATTTTGTCTTTGTATTCTCTGAATGTGAGGGATCAGCTACTGATTCAAAGATATTACGTGATGCTGTCACTAGGAGAAACAGGTTACAAGTTCCTGTGTGTAGGTTCTTGCATATTAATACCTAAATACATCAATTTTGGTTAGTATAATAGCATAACTTATAGAATATATATGTTGTTGTATAGGTCATTTCTTTTTAGTTGATGTTGGCTACACTAATGGCCAAGGTTTTCTTACTCCTTATAAAGGTGTTCTATATCACCTTAAGGAGTGGGCAACTAGTGGTTCAAAAAATGCCAAGACATCGCGAGGAATTTTTAAGTATGAAGCATGCACAAACGAGGAATATCATTGAACGTAGCTTTAGGTCGATAAAAAAGAGATGGGCAATCCTTAAGAGCCCTGCATTTTATTCAATTAAAATCCAGGATAGAATAATAATTGCTTGCTATTTGTTGGTTCATGACATTAGCTGAATTTTTATTATATGTTTGGTGGATTGTATTCGGAATGGGTAACTGTGAACACCCAAATTTGGACCATTCATATTTTATTAATTTAAAATTTTGATGTGTTTTAAAGGTAATGTTAATAAGATGATTTAATCCTGGGATAGAAATATATTTAGAGTTTAAATTAGTAGAGTATGGTATTTTATTAATTTGGATTTTATGTGTGTTTTGACCCAATATTATTTAGATGATTTAATCTTGGGCTAAAATATGTTTAGAGTTTAAGTTGATAAAATATGGACTCTCCAGCAGTAGTGGCCATAAAAACGTATTACTTACAGTGTAATTTTAACTCAGATTTTCTAAATTATCCTTTTTATGATATGTGTATTGATGGTAAAAAAAAGTGTATGGAAAGTAGGGTTTTAGGGTGTATTAAAGATACATGGAAATTCTAGAAGGAGTAATAATCAATAAAAGGGTACTTTCTGGTCTGATAAGGTGTTAATTGCGCGTGAGAATCAAGTCAGGCCGGAATTAATGAGAATCGGGGCTAAAAAAAGCAGGAACGGCTACAGCCTGCAGCCTCTGGCGGTCATCTTAAGATGACCACCTGGCCTAGGGGGTCAAGTAAAGAAGACTGCCAGCCCATGACGGTCATCCCGACAAGTCCGTTAGGACTGGGCGGTTCGATTCCAGCCGATTTTGTCCAGATAACTAGAATCTTGCTTATTAAGAGGTCCACGACCTCTGTACCCTAGAACTCTATAAATAAACCCTCCTATTCACTTCCAAGAGGTCACAAATTCTCTTTACAGATCCCCTATAAGTTTGAGTGCTTGGAGAAACCCTACTTCTTCAAGCCTCGAAATTCTTTTTAGAGCTATTATTCTGGAGGAATTTTGGTGGTGAGGAGCATTAAGAAGGAGCCAGTAAGAGGAGATCAAAGATAGAGCTTAGAAGTGGCAAGAGAGTGGGTGAAGAAGACAACTCAAAGCAAGGAGCTAGAGGACGACTACGAGAGGTAATCTAGATCCTTTTTTATTAACTTTTTTCTGATAATTTGTTGATCATATGTTGTTGTTGATGATGATGTAATTGTTGTATGATGCCATGCAAGAACTACGTGAGCTTTGAACCCAATTGTCGGGGTACATAGGTGGTTTCTAGTGGTGGAAACTCAAGCTCAATTATTTATTTATTTTCTGTTTTGTTCTTTAGATTTGATTATTTTGTTGTGATTTGTTTCCACACACGCACACTATTCACGAGGCATACTTTTTGTTCTTCAATTGCACAAAATTTTGCTCCAATACGGGTAGGTGCCTAACACATTCCTACCTGTGACGAACCCCCGAATCCAACAATCTCTGGTTCGCTAAAGATCAGTCCCTTATGCTATTGCCTATAAAAGAGGATGATGCTTAAAGGTTTTTTTTCCTTGATTTTTTCAAGAAATAAAATCAAGGTGGCAACTCCTTTGATTGTTGGATTGTTGATTAAGAAGAAGGTGTAAGGTATAAGGTGAGGAGGTCAAAGAAATTGATTTGGCCCGGGGAGTAACATATTATCACAATTAGTTTCCTAAGTGGATTAAGTCGGGTTAATTACATTTTACCCTCCTAATTTTATTTTCAAAACAACTCACCACCAAATTTTTTTTTATTTTGACAGTTTACCATATGAAATTTAGTTTAGAAAAAAATCACCACCTGAACTTTAGTTCGAAAAGAAATCACCAATTGAATTTTTTTCTCGACAATTTGGCACCTGAACTTTAGTTCCAAAACAAATTACCACCTAAACTTTTATTCTCGACAATTTTCCATCTATTTACAACCCGATTATATTTAGGGTCCATATATTTTATTAATTTAGTAACAACTTAATTACTATTTATAACCAAAGTTACCAAAATTTTCCAAAATATTTTTATAGATATTTTAAAATATTACTATATTATAATTCACGATTTATGATGTCATTTAATGAGTGAAAAAAATAATAATTGTACACCTATTTGCTTTAAAAGTATAATTAAGGAGTTGTACAAAATAGACAAACTCTAAATAGATTTATAGACTCGCTACATTTAATAGGTTAATCTAAGGGTCAAGCCAAATCTGACACGATATAAATAGGTTGACATGACACAATACGAACATTAAATGGATTGTGTTCGCTTTAAGGAATCAAAACCTATTTACATGTTCAACCCAATATAACCGCGACCCTTGAACAAGAATTGCCAAGTCTAATAAAAATTAGGTTACATTCATGGTTTTTAAGTGTTAAAGTGAAACCTGATTATTCATAAAAGAAAAAGTGAAAACTGATTTTTATAAACAAAAGAACTAATACGAAAAAAGTTCAGGTGGCAAATTGTCATGAAAAAAAGGTTTAGGTCGTGTTGATTTGAAACAAAAGTTCAGATGGCAAATTGTCAAGAAAAAAGTTCACCATGTGGCAAATTGTCAAAAAAGTTTAAATAGTGAGTTGATTTGGAATTAAAGTTTAAAGGAATAAAATGTAATTAAACCATTCTCTAATGAATATCTGAACTAATGCATTGTTTCATCCCCGTATTACTACTTATAATTCATTCCCGTTTTGTTTTGTGATTTGGTTGGATTTCATCCGTCTATTCACCACGTTTTCCATATTTTAATATTTTTAATCGGATTCCGCCGAAATTTGATGACTTGACAATTTTTCTAGTGTCATATTAACAAAGTAGGACTTATTTATCAACTAATTGAATAAACAGGCAGATGGGGCGAGTTTAGATTATATAGTGCAGTTTGAAAAATGGGGTCTACCTTGCTGATATGACACCAAAAAAGTTGCTATGTAATCAAATCAAATCTTGCCAGAATCAGGTAAAAACGACAAAATATGAAAAATATTAGAAATAGAGGAATGAAATCTAACCAAATTACAATGCAGGGATAAATTCCAACTAGGCATTGTTCCACTAATATTTCACGTACTAATTCCATCAAAATCGAAGTTTGGACGGTCTGAGTCACGCTTATTAGTGTTTGGATGGCACTACAACTTTAAATTAATGAAGCCACGATATATCCTTTCTGAAAAGAAAATAAAAGAGAAAGATCTAATTCTTCAATGAGTTAAATTTGAATCGTCAATCTTTACAACAGTTTTTCTTTTGTAGTTTTTGTACGGACATACTCCCGCGGCATGGAGGAATACACGGACTACCGAACGTAATATACATTTATGTCTGATCAAAAAAATATATATATAAATCTATGTGTTCCATACAAACATTGTACATATATGACACTCAATGTATACAAATTCTTTTGACACATAAAATCTAATCTGGAGAGGATAAGTGTGCATGCGATACAAGAAGAGAGACTAGGGAGGGAGTGAGTGAAGAGACCACCTAGCTGTAGTATTAGTATGTGGTGGGGGTGGGGGTGGGGGTGGGGGTGGGGTAATTAAGGGGATTGATGAGTATTGGCTAGCAGTGGCAGTGGTGGGATGGTGCAGCCATGGCTGGGCCAAGGACAGGGAACAATTTCCAAGGTACCTCTATAAATTCATTTGAGGATTCTTGGGATGATATGATGATGAGAAGACTAGCTACTGGAGGATTCCCTTACTGTAAGTAATCATGTACAGTATTGTCTAGTAGTAGTAGTACTATTGTTGTACAGCTAGATAGCTTCCCTATAGCTATAGTATCTATTTCTCTGCCTATTAATCCTTTGTCAGTTCTCATGATTGGGCTCTTTTAAAACCTGCACACTTCCACACATATTCTCTCGTTGTATACACTACCCAATGCCCACCACCAGACCAATCCTTTCTCGGGTCAACCTTTCTTTTTTTTTTTTTTGTTCTCCTCACCCTCGTCTTGAATTACTGTATCGAACTTCTGCTTTACAGCTTGCATAGTTTAGCATTCACAACAATTTGATCTGTTTCGCATAATTGACTGAAACAACTTAGAGAACTAAAACGTTAAGCCAGTAAAACACTTGCTAGTTACATATATATATATGGAAAACCTTTTCCCGAGTCCTTATTCTTCGAATAAATTTTATAATTCTAAAATCCTTCAATCAAGTCTTTTTTCATTAGTTATACTAAATAGGTCATTTTGTCGATTTTAGATGTTAAATTGAAAATTTTTTGTCCCTCAAATCATATTAAATGTTATTTATAGTCCTATTTATCATAATTCAAATTAATTAAGTCCTTAAATCCTAAAAATTTTATAAATCCTAATCTTAAACCTAAAATTATAAACTATAAAATCTAAAATCCTAAGCATTAAATCTTAAATCCTAAAATATTAAATCATAAGATTTAAAATATTAATTCTAAATTTGAAACCTTATAACTTCAAAAATGTACATTAAAGATTAAAATTTTAACACGAAATCCTAAATCTTTTAACATGAAATCCTAAATCATCAATCCTAGTTGCCAAATTGTAAACATAATTCTCTATCCATAATATTAAAATTTTAAATACAAAATTATAAACCTAAATCTTTAAGTTTAAAATCTTAAATACTAGATTATGAAACCTAAAATCTTGTATACTATACTAAAAATCTTTAATTCTAAATCTTAAAATCTTACTCCTTAACTTTAAACTATAAATCCCGAACCTTAAATATTAAATCTTAAATCCTAAACCCGAAACTCAAAAATCTTAAATCCCAAAATCCTAAACCTTAAATCTTAATCTCTAAAACCCTAACCCCTAAAATCTTAAACCTTAAACCTTAAATACTAAATCCTAAACTATAAATCATAAATCTATATCTCAAATCCTAATATGTCATTCATGTAATTTATGATCTAAAGTTTTAAGATTTTAAGGTCTATGCTCCAAAGTTTTAAAATATTATTATACAAGTTTTAGAATTTTGGCCTATAAAGGAAAATTCTAAACTCTAATCTTTAAAATCCTAAAACTTAGACCCTAGATTACATGAATTACATATTAGGATTTGAGATTTAAGATTCAATGTTTAGAGTGTAGGGTTTAGGGTTTAAGGTTTTAGGATCTTAGGGTATAATTTTTTAGGATTTTAGGATTTTAGAAAATAGGATTTAAGATTTAGGGTTTAGGATCTTAGGATTTAAGGTTTTATGATTTTAAGGTTTGGAGTTTAAGGTTTTAGAGTTTAAGATTTAAGGTTTAGAGTTTTATTGTTTAGGATTTTAGGATTTAAAGTTTAGAGTTTAGTATTTTAAAGTTTAGTATTTAGGGTTTAAAGTTTAATATTAAGGATTAAGATTTTACTAAGGACTTTCAGTGTGGTATATGAGATTTTAAGATTCATGTTCTAGTATTTTTAAAATTTTAAACTTTTAGAATTTAAGATTTAATGTTTAGGGTTTTAGGCTTAATAGTTTAAGATTTTATGTTTTAAGATTAAAAATCAATGTTTAGGGTTCAGAATTTTGGGTTTTAAATTTATGATTTATAGTTTTTAAGATTTAAAGACCTAATTAATTTGAATTATGATAAGAAGGACCATAATAAACATTTAAAAGTAATTTAGGGACCATAAATTTTTAATTTAACATTTAGAATTGTCAAAAAGACTTATTTGCTATCACCAATCAAAAAAATAAGACTTAATTAAGGATTCTTAGAGTTATAAAACTCAACTGAGGAATGACCCAAAGTTATAGGACTCCGGACGAGGCTTTCCCCAAAAATTAATACTAACATTCGTTTTGAGAATTAATGCAAGATTAATTGACACAAAAAATGGAAAGGGAACATATCTGAAAGAATTAATGGTAATCATTTTTTGGAAATCAATGACAATTGTGAATAAAAAAGGCTGGAAAGAAAATAAAAATATTTGCAATTAATTTCAAAAAGAATGTAGCACTAAAAAAGAAAAGAAATACAGAAAAATTCTAAAATTTTATACTTATCATTTTTAAAAAATTAGTATAAGAGTAAGATATAGTAGGTTAATTCAAAATTTTTACCTCCATAATTTCGAAATAAAAATAATTAATTAATACCAATTATTTTTTAGAACCAGTGAAAGAGTAACTAGACATTTTTTTACAATAAAATTCCTACCTCCAAAATATGTCTATAAAAAGGAAACAATAACAAGGCAACAATTCTACCTTTAATCTTTTTTTCTGTTAAGTCCCTTAAAAACGCCATCCTCAATCTAAAAAATTTTTCACAACAATCTCAACTAGAAATTTTCAAATAATTTTTTTCCATATTTGTATTTGTATTGAGTATCTATTACTTTTGCTTTCCATTAAAGTTAAATTATTGTTCTTATCTTCTAATATTATATATCTATATATATATATATATATATATATATATATATATATATATATATATATATTTCACAAGCAGGGGTTTTACTGCCTTAACGTTCTAGTTTTCCAAGTTGTTTCAGTCAGTGAAACTGATCAAATTGTTGTGAATGCTAAACTATATATAACACTAGTACATAGGGATGGCAAATATCCCTAATGTCCCGGGGATCAGCGGGGATTCCCCGCCGTGGGTTGGGGATAGGGACGATTATTGACCCGTGGGATGGAGATGGGGAGAATTTTCAACCTAAGACTAATTTGGGGATGAGAATGGGGATAATAGCACCTGCCCCGCGGGGATCCGCAAATATATAAAATGACCATTTTACCCCTCTAGTTAATACTCCGTATAGGATTTTTAGTCTTTTTGTTCAAATACAAAACGTAAAAGATAAAAGAATAATGTAATATAGACCACAAGTTCTGTTAAATTCACTTACTTTTATTGCATTTTTCATTATCATCTTGATTATATTTAAATTTTTTGTGGTAATATGTAGTGTTAGATAGCAATATATAATTTGTATTTACATTATGTATTTTGTAATAGCTTGGAACTAAAGCTCAACCTTTCTTGTAAATATTTAAACATGAACAACTTGAGTCGCGGGGACCCGTGGGGATCCGCGGGGAGTGCGGGGAGCGGGGATGGGGACAAAATACCCCCCGCCGCGGGGAATGGGGATGGGGATGGAGATGGGGATAGTTTTATGTCGCGGGGATGGGGCAGGGATTCCTCCACCCGCACAATCCCCGCCCCGCTGCCATCCCTACTAGTACACACCCCGTGGAATACACGGGCCTGGAAATTGAATATCGTAATATATTAATAAAAAAATTCAAAAATCTTTCTTTAATAGTCATTTAACATATTGATATTTATTTTTTTAAAAAAATATAATTAATATTTAATTAATTAAATAAAATAATACAGAGAAATTAATAATAACATTGCATAAAAAAGACATAATTAATATAAATTGAAAAGTTACTCCCAAGATCTTATCTCTTATCATTATTTTTAAAAAGAGATAAAAATATCCATATCTATATTTTTATAGTTTTGCTAAACCATCTTGATACTGTACAAAAAGAGAGAAGGCATAATATGAAACCAAATTTCTTGCTTGCATTCTCTTAAACTACTAGGTGTCATTTTTAAAATCTATATCGTGAGATGTATCTTACTAAACCTGATTTTAGGGGGTCTGGCCCATACTTGCCCCTAGATCCGCCTATGGTTGTAAGATTTAAGAATTAAGATTTTAATGTTTATAGTTGTATTATTTTTAGATTAAGATTTTATAGTTCAAAATTAAAAATTTAGAATTTTATTATTTTAAGATTAAAGATAATTAGAAGTCCTATATTTATAAAACATTTTAATTGAGTCCTCAATTTTTTAAATTGATCAACTATGTCCTGATAAAGTGGACCTTTTAGCACTTCAACATATAATGTGTATAATACCATGTCATAAGATAATTTCCAACTCAATAATTGAAGCGCCCCGACCCGCATTTACCGTAACACAGTAAACACGTGCCGAAACTATTCATAATGATAGAACAGACAGTACAACGTGCAAATATTATATAATAGCAACTATCAATACAACTGTCACCCACACTCGGGGACCATTATTCAAACCCAACACAGTGCTCTCAGCAGCAGCAGATAGTATCAGTAATATACATATCACAGGAAATCAGGAGTACAGCAATATATATCACACAGCAGCGGAAATGTAGTACAGCATCATAAGCAATAGAATAGCAGCGGAAGACTTATGCACATGCAACGGTGGTATGGATCCGGAGTCAGGTGGAGAAGAAAGCAGCAGCCATCGAACGTCGTACCTGAACTACGGAAACAACTCAACCTACGGGATGAAACCCCGCAGGCGAGGGGTGAGTCCGAAGTGCTCGCCGACGAAGGATAAACAGTGATATGCAAGCAACTGTAATACTTAAAGCAAACACAGACAAGCAACAACATATCTCAACAACTGAGCCAAGGCCAAAAGAATGCTTAATTATTATTACCAGTTTTATCTTCCGGGCCCCCGTCACTGGACAAGCTAGGGTCGTACCTCGTTATTAATTAATTCCGGATGCTAGGTCAAGAACCAATCCACATATCAGAACAACCGGATATTCGGCATATCCGAGCCACCGCGGATATTCGGCATATCCGAGCCACTGGGTATTCGGTATACCCCAACCTCAGGCGACGTCATGCCAACCAGATATTCGGCATATCTGAGCCTCTGCGGATATTCGGCATATCCAAGCCACTGCGGATATTCGGCATATCCGAGCCACTGGGTATTTGGTATACCCTAACCACAGGCATGACGGGCCAACCAAACCAAGTAACCGACCATAGCATCCCAAAATTAATTTTCAAACCATCGGGTCGTACCACTACTTCCACATGACAATTATACCAACATCTCAAATCAATTCCAGTTTCAATTCCAATTTCTTTTTCACAATTTCCACAGTCAATAGTTCAATATCAATCTCAGCATAATATCCACAGAGTCTATATCACAGTCCAAAAGCAACAATAATAACCACAACAGTCAATCAGCAAACAATCAACCATTCAGCAGTTCAATCGAACAACAAAGCACACCAAGTATTACAGGCAACATAACAAGGGTTATCCATCCTCACCTTAGCCGATATTCAATTATGGAATTGTCCAGCAAGTTCCAAGTCCGGTTCCTCAGCAAATTGCTCGTTATCAACTCCTATATCAATCAAATAATATGCACACATAAGATGGTATGCAAATGCCTTGCTAATACTATATACCGAAAACTAAATATAAACTCGGCTCGGTTACTCCTCCGGATTAATTCTCCATTATTATCATCATTCACCATTTACTTTCAAGTGTCATAATACCCTTCTATACTTATTCCTATACCCGGGTACTATTCCGGTATTATACTTTGATAATACCCTTTCCATATTTATTTCTTAAGTATGTACTTTCCAAAATACTATTTCTAAAAATTATTATTTTCTTTCCACTTGCTATAGACCATATAATATTTTCCAAAATCATTTCCTCAAAATATTCATTTTCCATATATTTTCCCCAACCTCATTTTTATTTTCTTCCATTTAATTTTCTTTTCTCCAAATTTATTATTTTTTTTAAAAAATTCGGACTGGGCCCAGAACCCAAGCCCAGGCCAGCAAGAGCCCTTCAGTTCAGGCCAGGCCCGCACATAGGCCCAGGCGTTTTAGCCCAGACCACGAGCCCAAGGCCCAGGTCACGACCCACAGACCCAAACCACATCCAGGCGCGGGTCAACCCATACCCATGTTCCCGGGTCGGACCTCCTCAATCGGGTATGCTCACCTTGAGCTCCACGGGCGGCGACGTGACGTACGGTGGCGAGGCGATGGAGGCGGACGAACGGCAAGCAACGAAGCAGCACAGTCAGCGGCAGCGTGAGGGCGACTGCAGGTGGCGACGGAGAGGCGAGGAAGATGGCGTCGGCTACCGGTGGTTGGCGGCAGTAGCGACACAGGCGGCTGCGGGTCTCCTTCCGGTGGTGGCTGGGTTCGGTGGCGACCGTGACGCGACGAGTTGGAGGAGGAAGAGAGGATAAGGGTGAGTGGCCGGCAGTGGTGGCTTGGCCGGCGTGGATGACTCGGGCGGTGGAAGAAATCGAAAAAAAAAAAAAGAGAGGGGAGGAAATAGTGGAAACGGTGGCGTATGTGGGTTGTGTTTATTGTATTTATTTTTTTCTTTTTTTTTTCTCTTTTTCCTGGTTCTAACGAATTTGCAGGGAAGGTTTGTGTTTTTTTTTTTGTTTTTACAGGGAAGGAAGAAAAGAAAAGCAAGGAGAGGGAGAGATGGTGAAGTTGGTGATGGCGTGCATAGGGTGGCAGAAGAATACAGTTTAATAGGCAGCTTAGCCACTAGCAATTCGCAGGTATCACAGGAAATGGCGGCTAAATAATTGAACTTCAACTATGCAGTTACTATGCTGCATGTGAAGTGTGACCCACCTGGACCAGAAAATATCCGGTATACCCACTTATCTTATTTCTGGTCCGATAATTCGAGAATAATCTCGGCTTTTTACGAAGATTCCCGGACCCGGAAAAATACCAACTTCGGTCCGTAAAATCCGCAGAAAATTCCCGAACGTGGGACAAGGCTCGGTTTCAGAATCCAATGCTCGATTTACCATAATTTATTTACCCAAGATTAAAATCAACGGTAAATTACTGTAAATTAACTTAAACAGTCCCGGTGAAAATGAAATTTTTACCTGGGCTGTTACAATAATATTGGATGGAAATCACACATAAGACTTCTTCAATTTGTGGTTCTAATTAATAGGACTTGATTAATCAAAAACAATTATAAGGTTTGATTGAAAAATGACTAAGAATAGTAAGACTTCCAAAATCCTTTATCCTACTGAATTATTATTAATCATTTGCGTAAGTTTGGCTCAACTTTATCATGAGCATGTAGATCTTGCTCTTCAAGAACCAGATTTCAGAGATTTCAGCTGCTCCCATATGGAAATTTCATCGATTTTACATAAGAAAGAAAGATGTGCATGGTATCTATACATTGCCTCATTCATATCTATAGGAGTAATGCCGAGGATATCAATCAATACAATACAACAGTGATGAGTTGTGATTTTGCCCCATTAATTAAGAATGTTTGTATTGGGGTTAAATGCAAAATACCCTCTACAACTTTGTTTGAAAAATAAATTAATACCTAAACTTAAAAAAAATCGGTATTATGATACCTCAACTTTTTTATTTCAAAATTTTCATCCTTTAGATTGAACCAATTTAAGATTCAAGTGGTTTATTAATGATCAGGTGTCAGGTGGATGACACGAATAAAGAACAAATAGGTCCACTAAAAGGATTTTTCTTAAATTTTCTAAAAAAAAATATTTATTATTTGAACCATATCCTGACATAAGAAGTCCAAGAGGGACTTCCGTGGTCGAATCCATTTTGAATTTAATAAATGCATTGCTTGTGAAGTATGTGTCCGGGTCGGTAGCTACGCCACCTACGGAATTTAACGAACCTAAAGGGGCATCTTTGGGTTCAATACATTTTACCCCCTGATCTTTAGGTCAAACCTAACTTACCCCCTAAAAAAAAAACCGGAATTTTACCCCCTAATCTTCATTTTTCTCGAGTTCAACTCTTTTGGTTGGACCGATTCCGTTTCCGTTAAGTGATATAACGTCGAATGCTGATTACCGACACGTGGCTATATCATGACCATTCAATAACTTTTTTCTATTTTCTTTTTTTAATAAAAACAGAATATTTATAGATATAAAAAAAAGAAAAAATATTGGAAAATCAAGAAAAAATGAAGCCTCGCCCTACTCCCAACCATGACCATTGAATATTTTTTTCCATTATCTTCTTTATCAAAAATAAAAAAAGTATTTACATTGAAAAGAATGAAAAATAAAAAAATAAAATTGGCACGTTTTGCAAAAAAAAAATGACACTAAGCCATATGTGACCATTCAATATTTTTATATATTTATTTTCCAAAAACAATTGTCCACGTCGACCACAGTAAGACCACCCTAAAAAAATCTAACAACCCCAAATCGTCGCCACCACCCTCCTATCGCCGCCATGCTCCACCATCAACCTTACCAATACCCACTCCTCCAACGAACCCTAACTCAGAAAGCTACATTCCGTGACTGCCTCCTTCCCTCTCTTAACGCCACTGCAATTGAAAAGCACCATGGATGGCTTGATAACCAAAAATCCACCTCGCCGAGCATCAAAACATCCAAGCTCCACCACATTCACCATCACTTGAACTGCATCCACTACAACCAGGGCAGACACGAGCCAATACAAAAAAAAACCCGATTAGGATTTATCAACGTCATAACAACTCCAAGAAAAATTAAAGAGAGGAGGGAGGAAGTAAGAAGCACCAGGCGGCGCACTGCTTACCCACGACGTCGGAGGCGGTGGTTGATCAGGGACCGACGCGAGTGAGGGAGAAGAAGGAAATCAACGGCGCTACTCCGGCTGAAATGAGGGAAAGGCGAGGCGACGCAACACGGGTGGTCCCAAGCTGCTGCAAGCGGCGGCTTCCTGTGGTGGTGACGAAGTGAGGGTAGTGATGTTGACTTGATGCAATAGCATTCATGCAACAGTATTAGAGGAGGAGGCGATAGGGATGAAGAGAAGATGGGGTCAAAGGTGGCGATTGGTTGTTAGCAGAGGAAGAGGGAGATAGGAAGAGACAGGGCGGCGAGGGCGGCAAAGACAGAGGGAGATGAGGGAAGAGAGGCAGTGGTGAGGTAGAAGGAAGAAAGAAAAGAAGAAGGGAAAGAAAAGGTGGAGGCGCCGGTGGTTTCTTTTTTTTTTCCTTCTTTATAATTTTTTAACAATTAAAATAAAAAAAGAAACAAACGGTAATGATATTGCCAGGTGTCGATAATCTAGGTATTCCGTTAAGTCAAATAATAGATATGTATAAACCCTAACGGAAATGAAGTAAAATGGGAAATTACAAAATTTAGGGGGTAAAATTCCGGTTTTTTTTTTTCAGGGAGTAAGTTAGGTTTTACCTAAAGATCAGGGGGTAAAATGTATTGAACCCTGGGCATCTTCCTTTCTTTCGAAAAGTGGAATAGAATCATCCGGTTGAAGCGTAATACGCTGGAATGCAAAAATTGTCAAAATGGACACCCAATTCATCCTCTTCTAGATTCTACCAAACTAAACTAAGAACGCTTTTCTTATCATATTGCCAGGATTTTACAATCCGGACTAGAGGAAAAAGAGTCGAAAGAGGGAAAAAATAAGCGTATTCCAGTCCAGATCCATATGAATCTCTCGCTCCCTACCAATCTAAGGGGTGGATCTTGAGACCCTAACGGAGTCTACTCCAGGTTGTTTAAAATATTTTTTTTAAAAATAAAATAAATAAAAACAACAACCCGAATCCATGGTATTCTACAGAAATAAAAATTATTTTCTAATTTACTATTATTTTCAAACTCACCATTACCTCGTCTCTCTCAATCACCACCATCACCGATCCTCAATGGAACTACCATAGCTTCTCCCACCACAATCCCCACACACTCAACTAACTCCATAACCATCAACTTCAACACTTGCATTAACCCAGCCACCACAATCATCACACAACAACAATCACTACCACTCCTCCCAATCTGTTATGCATGATCTATAATCCCCATAAAAAAAAAAAGAATAGAGCACATAGTATAACAAGTAGCCATCAACTTATTATAATCCAAAACAACAAGACTAGGAATCCTAACATGGATCGACCCGTACTCTACCAAACCACTCCCTGCGACCTGAGTTCCGTCGCTGATCAGCTCTTGTCGCCGCTGAGCTTGCTGAACATGCCCCAAGCTGTGGTCGGAAAAGCCCACACGAGCTCAGCCTAGGCGTGCTCGTCTCTGCCACAATTTCTTTGAGTTTTTTTTTTTAATTTTTTAAAATTTTAAAAATCATTTCGATGGCCTTTCTCAGTCCACGTGTCACCATCGTCACCTTTTGTTCATAAATCGGTTGGGTTGAGCCTCCAACTGATTCGATCCGATGGACTAAAAGTTTGAAATAAAAAAGCTGAGGTATCAAAATATCGATTGTATTTAGTTTAGGTACTAATCTACTTTTGAAACAAAGTTGGAGAGGCATTTTGCATTTAAGCCCGTTTGTATGAAGGTATTGTGGTGATCATCAACCGGAGATTTGGATAATCAATGATGGATGATAACAGGTCAACTTGACGGGTACTTTTGGGAAATCATTTTAAGTTGCCCGGATTAGGGGAGTATAATTTGATTTTTGCAATAAGGGATTTTTGGGTTTGGTGACGATTTGGAATTGGATAAAGACACAACTTTTTTTTGTCGAAGGATAAAGACACAACTGATGATGAGCGTTTCTCTGGTTCAGATATTTGTCCTATCTACTTTTTATAACACAATTAGAGTAAGTGCCTACTTGGTCACTTCTATTTACGTTTCTTAATTTTGGATTACTCAGTAAAGAAGGGAACAAAAAAATTAAAGGAAAGAAAAGGTCAGGTAAAAAAAAAACCATGTCTAAGAGAAAGATTTATCTTGTGTTTCTTTTTTTTTTGCCGGATCTTGTGTTTCTCTTCAAATGGTAACATATCAAGATATATGTTGGACAGTTGGAGTAATCCGAAGGGGGTAGTAATATTCTGGGTATATTACATATGTACAATGTGCATTCATTAGGAAACCCTAGCCAATCCGCGCGAGGTAATTAAAGGTGGATAATCTTACCATAATTAAAGAAAAAGTTGATGGAGTAAAATACAAGGGGAGGGAGGAGGGGGGTAGCTAGCAAGAGTTCAAAATGTACGTGTCTTCAAAGGTTGTCAGGGGAGGAGGAGGAAGTGATAGACCTGGCAACGATACATGGATGACAGAGGTACAAAACCAAACAAAATCAGTTTTTCTTTTTCTTTTTTTCTTTTAATTTTTTCTCTTTATAAAGAAGAGTATTATAATTTGGGATTTGTATGTAATTGTAGCTCCATGGAACATGTTGATCGATGATGCCACATCGAGAAGCCCGCCATTCACTGAGCAACAAGCAATGGCTTCCACAGTCTCAACAACATCTCTCTCTTTATGTGCAAAATTTGGAATAGGTAGCTAGCTGAACTGAACAGCATCCAGAGGAAGAAGCTGTTTATGAGGGCTACAGCGCCCCTCCACATAATCCAAACTTCATTAAGGCCATCCGTTTCACTTCGAGAGATATAGTATATTATATAATAATTATTGGCTGTATCCTGCTCTTTTTTTTTTTTTCTTTTTTCCCGAGTGAGGCCAAAGTTTAAAATAATTCTATCAGGTATATATTTTGTGAATTCGTGGTTTTATATAACCCTGACAAGTTTTTCTCACTATGTAGTATATATATATATGATCACTTACCATGTTGGACATGTACTGTGCAGGAGAAGGAGAAGCGGGAGTCTGCTTTGTTTAACGTGGTGGAGTGCTGTTTCCTCCTCCTGTCTTTTTTCTATCCATTTGCTCTCTTCTCTTCTCCTCCCCTCTCTTCTCTCGTCCAGTTATAGAGAAAATTTGTTGTGGACTGATTCCCCAATATAATCGGACGCCTTCAAAATAGAGTAAGATATTTTGACCTTCTTCTTCTTCTTTTTTTTTTTTTTTTTTTTCCTTCTTAATTTTCCCCTTTCGTTTTTAGTTAGATCACTACCCTTGGCATCTACACTTCTCCATATATATATATATATATATATTCTCGTATGTAGTACAATGTTTGGGATGGTTTGATTTGAATATGATGCTTATGTGAAATTTATTTCATATAAAAACTTTGTGCTTCGAATTTAAGGTCTGATTCCAACATTCACAGTCACACAGTAAAACGGATCCTTATATATACACGTAATAACCATTGAGCCTGCCTTTTTTTCTTCATTGATGAAGAAAAAATGGGTTCGAATACTTTTCTCAACCAGGCATCTGCTGCTATAATATATTTCACTATAAATATAACGTACAAATATGATTAATTAATTAGTCTGTGTGCCAGACTCGCACCAAAAAGTTTTAGTTCTCATCCAGTATATATAAATAACAAAGATGGTAATTATATATGTATGTATGTCTACCTCCCATCATGCCGCCATATCTCCAAAGTTGGTATATAATCAGAGTTGTACACCTGACATGAATCTATTTTTGTAGAGAGCAGGAGGACCACATACATCTATTTTTGGTGGTTTATCTTGTCTACATTTGTTGTAGTCGGTGTATTAATTCGATGAAAACAATGATCCATAAATGTTATATTCCATGAGTCACTTTGTGGGTGCGAACTTATATAGGAGTGTGTATATAGTAGTAAAAAGGTGTTTTTTGGTCAGTAGAGTCCTCTTCATCATCGTTCAATGATTTTATATGTTACTACATACTATTACAACTAAGAGAGGCATGTACAGTATTCGGCCTGTGGCCAAATGTTTTCTTTTGTACTCTTGCAGCAGTGTCCTGGCTACTGATAATTTTTGTAGCGACACGATAGGAGGGAGACACCTAAAGTGACTAGAATCGAATGAAGCAACTCATGACCAAACTTGGCTTTTCCATAATAAGAAACTTTTGCATTGTATATCGTCTTTTCATAACAAAAAAAAAAAAAGAAAACAAAAGTGTTCTGTTCTGTGTGCGCGTGCATATCACTATCAGGACAAGACAAGAGGATTTGCCACGAGAAATTGAATATATGCATTAAATGATACATTACTAGCTAGGCCAGTCCACATGAATGATTTGTACTTGTTATACATGACCTCAACTGAAAGTGTTTCCAAAGAAGCTTGTACTGACGCAATTTATAATCTTATTTTTTTTACATTATTATATAGTTTGAATTTCTTTTAGTAGATTACATTTAAATTTCAACTGTTTTTTTTTTTTATCATAAAGAACTATTTTCTTTTCTAAAAAAAGAACAACTATTTTCTTGAAAACAAAGGGGTCAAAAGATCATTGGTTTAGTACAAAAATTAATATAGCCAGAAACAAACCCACGATGGTAGGAGGCAGCTACTGGAATGGAAGAGTGAGTAAGACCAAAAGAATGTAACATGGTAAAGAAATTGATGTTATATCGTTATTTTTCAAATTTGATCAGTTGGATTGTGAGGTGCAGTGACATATGATGGAAGAGTTAGTAATGTTTGTTCCTCTGTATATATTTCTGTCTTGCAGGTTCTCTCTTCATAAATATTTTTACTTACCGGCAGACCACAATTAACGATTTGTTTTGAGAGAAATATCAGGATCGTTAAGAGGCATGGATTTCTTGAAAGAATCTGGAGGCTTACTTTGCATGACGAAAGCCTTAGTTTCATCTCTTAATGAGATGATATTGGGGAAATCATCATCATATTATGCTTCCTTGCAAAGCTCGAAGGAGCAGCACTACTTCTGGCCAAAACATCCTGGTCTGAAAATCCTGATATACTCACCATCCCAAAACTCTCCTCACCCCTGCTTCATCCTCCATTCCTTTATGATACCATCTTCCTCACCATCAAATACTAGCAGTACTGCTGCATCTCTGTATCAGCAATTGACTGATCGTGAATTCTCAGCTACTTGTCTATATTCGTCGTCATCATCTGAGCTGGATGATTTGATTGGCGCAGAGAGTGGTGTGTGCATGAAAGCAGAAGAGGCAATTGGAATGCAACCAACAGAAACTTGCAATGTCAATGTGAATCACGTCAATCAAGAAAACAAAAATCGAAGATCATCAGAGGGGGTACTGAAGAAAAAGCAATATCCACCACCAATTCCCCTACTGGCACGAACAGGAAACTTGCCGGGTCATATGCCATGGGTTTTAGCAAGACACTACGTAGACGGGAAGCTGATTCTTGTTGAAGAGAGGGTGAAACATCACGATTACTTTGAAGCCCGCAGGGAAAACGGAACCCTCACCTTGAAGCTTATATCCTTGGACAACACGCTTAGAAGCGGCCATAATTCTACTTGTTATGACGAGCTGGAGGAGGGTGAAGACCTAGAGCTAGAAGAAGAGGAAGCAGCTGGGATACAAGCAAGCACAGACAGTGAACAAGAAGAAGAAGAGGAAGTAGTTGATGAGGCAAACGATGATGAGGAATGGGAAGATACTGATGTGGTAGCGAAATATGAAAAGAAGACAATGACGACACTAATACCTTCTTCCTTGCCCAGATCATATATGAAGAATTCGCAGGAAAGAAGTGGTGGAGATCTCCGCAAGTGCTTTTCTTATGCAGGGAAGATGATATCAGATGCTAAGACGTCGTTATACAACAATGGCAATGGAGGAGGGGGCGGCCATGGAATTAGTGCCAGGGGATACATGGCTGAGCCGGGTTCAGCTCCTATGACATTCAATGTTTGTCCAGTGGCTATTATTGGCAGTGTAGCTTGATCATCATTCAGTATGATAAGTCGTCGTAACAAGCATGCAGCTGTATATATAGTTGCAACGTAGGTAATTAAATCTGAGCCAGAAATTTGATTTGGCTGATTTAATTTGTGACATTTGACTTCTTTATATATCATGTCTTTCGTTTCATATATATAGGACGCTAGGCAGGGCCAGCATGCAATGCTTGTGAGTGACAGACTTATGGATATGGAAATTGCAAAACTTTTCGGATCGCAGAGAGCACAGCTTATTTCTTAGCATTAATTGTCGTTGTCTGTTAACTCTTTAATTAATTCCCTTTCTCCTTAATTTTGAAAATAAAATCAAGTGACCAGAAACCTTAATTTTCACTCAATCACATCACGTCAAGGATATATATGGTGCCCCTGCCCCTGGTGGGTATTGTTGAAGAGCTTCAGTGTTGGACTATAACTTAATTGGTGAGTGGATACATGGGGTCGCTAGTTTCTGTTGTAAAAATTAAGAGTTCTATTTTTTGAAAGGCCAACAGAGCATTCACCAAAAAGAGAAAAAAGAAAAAAAAAAAGGAGAAGAAGCCCAACACAGAAATCAATTCTCTTTCAGGCTCTTTGACTACCGCACTCGGAGTTGATAAAATCCAAGTTAAGCGTAACCAAAAAAAAAAAAAAAATCTAAATAGTGTAGTTTCGGGGAGATATGAGATCTCTCCGGTAGGATACTAAATTTTGACAGTTAGCCAGAAAAGAAAAATTTTAGGTTTACACTTCTAAAAAAAAGTTTATACAGAACAAGTCAACAATTATGAAACAGTGGAAATTGTAAGCCCAAGCTAAGGGGGTGAATTAGCGATTTAGAACTAATTAGAACTTAAAAACAAATAATAATGCGGAATTGAAAGAGAGTGAGACAAACCGATTTATCCTGGTTCACACACACAAAACCTGTGTGGCTATTCCAGTCCTTCGAGAGACTCTCTCGAAGATTTCACTATCCGCGTTAAGCTTCCGGGTGCTTAACAAACCGTTTACAACTCCTGCTTGAAGATTCCTCACTTCAAGACTTTTTCCCACAGAAAGAAGACCCTCTTCCTATGAATTTACTACAAGGGAACAATCCTTCCTTAAAGTGTATGTTAATACAAAGGTCACTCAAAACAAGACTCTTTTTAAGAGTAGGTATGAGTACAAAAATAAACTCTATGAAGGCAACTCTCAATTCTCAATTATATTGGCTCATAAAATGAATTGTATGTTTCACAATGAATCTTAAAAATGTGGAGAGTTGAAATTTTTTTAAACAGAGACCTAAAAGCTCTATTTATAAGGATAAAAGCATGTATGACCGTTGGGGAAACAATCTAAAACATCTTTAAACAAGATAGCATGAGAAGATAAAAAGTGTGTCTGCTTATGTCGGCTGAACATCGATGTTGGAATCAAGGACATCGATGTTAAGGTCTTTGAATGTGTATTATTAGTCCAACGGTCACAAGGACATCGATGTTGCAAAAGTGGACATCGATGTCCTGGCCAGCGAATATGAATTATTGGGCTAACGGTCACTAGAACATTGATGTTGGCCAAAAGGACATCGATGTTGCCCAAGACATTGTCCAAGACCCGAGACAAAATAACATCGATGTTCATACATTGAACATCGATGTTTTGGACACTCCCAAAACATTTTAGAAAGCCAATTCAGTGGGACATCGATGTTAATGATCTGGACATCGATGTTCATATACTACAAAACAATATTTAAAGAGCAATGGTCATGAGAACATCGATGGTTTAGTGATGCCTACATCGATGTTATAAACTACTGCCTACTTTGGAAAAATTGTTTCAAGGCAGGACATCGATGTTCAAATATTGTACATCGATGTTCAAAGCTTAGAAACCTCTTTGAAAGCTTGGTTTCAAGGCAGGACATCGATGTTCAAGATTTGGACATCGATGTTCGAGGCTCGGAAGACAATATTATGATTGAAATGAGATCTAATTGATGCATGAGTAAAAATGATTTTGTTTGAGCCAATAACTTAGAGACATTGAATGTTTAACCTTGTACAAAACTGAGTTCCTAAATCTTCTTGTTCTTCTTGTTTGATCTTGTCACTTCTATTCTTGAACTCTTGATCACATAAGGTCTTTGCTCTTGATTATTTCTTTTTGCTTCATAATAATGATCATCCTAATACAAGGTTGATTTGTCATTATCAAAACCTGAATAGGATAAAGAGATATTAGCAAAACATTATTTTCAACAATTTCCCCCTTTTTGATAATGACAAACAAGTCAAAGTATGTGCCCATTAGTTCCCCCTATGTTTTAGCCATGATGCCGTTTAATAAGTTCCCCCTATGTTTTAGCCATGATGCCGTTTAATTTGAACTTGGTGTGCACATACATGTTAATTTGTTTCCCCCTTTTGGCATTAGCAAAAAGAAATAGAAAAGACAAAGGCAAGCTTGTATGCAATTTGAAGAACATAGGATAAAAGATAAAAAATCTGGGTGTTAGTTCCACGTCCATGGGATCACCGGCCACGTCCATGGGATCACCGGCCACATTTTCCGCAGCAACTTCTTCTTCTTCATTTTCCGCTTGTATCATCTTCATCGTCTTGTATCATCTTCATCGTCGTCGGCAGCAACTTCTTCTTCTTCATTTTCCGCTTCCACGTCCATGGGATCACCGGCCACATTGAGATCAAATGGCTCATCATCATCATTACCCTCAGCTTCGAAATCATAGCCATGAAATGTTGTATGATAGGGTGGAGGTTGATAGTGCATCCTATCAAAGTAGGATCAAATATCATGCCCTTGACGTTGAACTTCGATGTCAATACGATCAATGGACCGTCCCATGCTATTGACACTCAATTGGAGATGTTTAAGGGATGCTGCAATCGATTCAAGCGTGACCACGGGAGCTTGGGGTTGAGAAGCGACTGCTGAGCTTTCAGCTAGAGTGATTCGTGGTGCTTGCTCGGTTTTGCCGGGTCGGAATGTATCGTTACTAATCGCCCAAATTTTGTTATGAGAAACCTGAGGGCCTTTCCGAGCGTCAATACCTGCATTCAATAAGATATCCAACAACAAAAAGGGATATGGCAGGGGATGATTGATGGACTGAGGAGGATAGTCCGTCATGTGCATAAGCACAAAACGTGCCCAATTAATTGGAGCATGATGGATAATGGCATGGAGTACCTTCATATCCTCAATGGACATGACGGTGTGATTTTTTGGTCTTGGCTTGATTACCCGGGTGATGAGATAAAACAGAACACGGTACTCCGGGTGGATGGAATGAATGGTTGGCCTTTTGGAATGGGTATGACGGAAAACTTCCTTGAAACCGAGTTCAGTTAGTAGAGGGCCTTCATTTGTTGTGAGCCAATTAGGACCACCATAAGAGGCAATATCCTCCCCTTCAAATGGTAATCTCGTTGCTGCCCCAAATTCCTCGAGAGAAAAAGAGATATCGACTCCATTCATCTGAGCAGTGAACACATCACCATCCCGGTTGAGTGTTGAGTAGAAGGCTCGGGTGAAGTCGGCACTATATTGATAACTTTTGTTGGTGACAAATTCCCACAAACCGGTTGCACAGAGGTGCCCTTCAAGTCGAGTATAGTTCTTCTCCTTTGGGTAAGAGATTGGAAGATATCGGTGAGCGCAAATAGGACGATTTTGGAAGTAAGATTGAAAGTGAGTGAGTTGAGCTCGGGAAGTAAACCAAACAGCAGATTTGCCGTCCAAAGGAAATCGAGGAGATGAGGTAGAGGGACCGCCTCTTTTGGTTGGTTGTCTCACGGGGGTTTTGCCATGTGATGAGGTCTTGCCCATGGTGAAAGAAAGAAGGTTAAAGAGTAAGTGTGGAAGAAAAAAGAGATTAGAGAAGAAAGTATGAAGAATGTGTAGATGAGAATGCTAAAGGAGAGCTTGTAAGACTTTGGAGAAGAGAGGGTTGAGATGAGAAATGAAGAGCATTGAGTTTTATGTAAGAGGCAACGGCTAGTAACGGCTAGTAATAGTCACGCAACGGCTATTT
The DNA here is from genome assembly GCA_028386065.3 of Turnera subulata. Lineage (NCBI taxonomy): Eukaryota > Viridiplantae > Streptophyta > Magnoliopsida > Malpighiales > Passifloraceae > Turnera > Turnera subulata. The sequence continues at coordinate 40,864 of JAKUCV010003170.1, read as the reverse complement.
TTTTTTAAATTTCGGCAGCTGAACATCGATGTCCATGATGGTAACATCGATGTTGTGTACTATTAGGTTGATTCTGTGAATGTCTAACGGCTATAATTTTTGAAAGACAGCAGCTGAACATCGATGTTCCCAGTTGTAACATCGATGTTGTTTGCTCTCGGGTCCGAGTGTTGTAAAACTGGGGAAGAGAGGACATCGATGTTGCTAGTCGTGACACCGATGTTATTTGCTCTCGGGTCCAAGCTGTGAGATGGTTAAGTAGACCGAACATCGATGTTCAGACTTGGAACATCGATGTTGTATGCCCTCGGGTTGATACTCTGAAGAACTGAAAAACAACGAACATCGATGTGGTGGTGTGAAACATCGATGTTGGAAAAAATATGGAAGTATAAATACTTACTGAACATCGATGTTCCGATACAAAACATCGATGTTGTATGGGTTTTACATGTTTGGTCCAAATTTTTTTTTGTACATCCGGTTCCCCCTTGCTTATGGCCTTGATGAGGAGTACCTGCAAAACAACTTAGAAAACGCTCCGATGCTCAAGTTAGTAATATGTAACTCCAAGATATGATGATATAATTAACACATTGTAATGAATAAGAGAAAAATATTTGAGATTTTTTGTACTCTCAAATAGGATCAGCTTCGTCATATAAACACGGTTGGTGAGATATTTGTCCCATCAATTGGACTTTGATTATCTCTGTCGGAAAGTATCCGTTTTGGTGCCAGAAAACAAATCTCGTTAGGAATCAATAATTCAATTAAAACCACGATTGTCAAAAAGGAAATCTTTGATAATCGGAAAAATTTGTAAGGTTGCAGACATTGATTGAGCAATAATTTAACTAATTGGCAAGTTTTTTTTTAAAAAAAAAATTCTTGAAAATCGAAGCAGTTTGGAGTGGTCTTCTCCTGAACATTTTTCAAAGATAGGTAGGGGTCACCTCCTGAACAATCTCTGGACACTTCAGAAATTGGTAAGGGTCACCTTCTGAGAGAAGAAGCAACGCAGTTGTGTTTCTATAAATAGGCATACGATAGAACTCATTAGACACAGAAAATTATAAGCCAATTTTAGAAAGAGAGTTAGCAAAAAAAAAAAAATCAAAAGCAAGAATGCCTTCCCCTTCCACTGTCTTTTTTGTTGAGGGTGTAGCCTTAGGCAGGAGAAACCGATTAGCCTATAGTATGGTAAGTGAGCCATCTGAGGAGCTGCCTAATGAACTAGGTAGAATTCCTCGCTTAGTATTTGTTGATGAGCTCTACTCTTCTAGATTTTTTGTCACACCCATGGAAGAGTCAATTTTTCTTGAGAGTCAAAGCCCACTTAGAACATCCTTCTATGGTACCGCCAATGCCACCATGTTCTTCATATCTAAAAGGCTTGAAAGTTTTCAATTAGAGTCTACCCATCAAACCTTAGAACAAGGAAGTTATTACGTCTTTCAATGACTGCTCAGAGTGCTTCACGGGTCCCTGTCTTACAACCGACTTGGCCAAAGGTTCGCCTGCTAGTGTGGAATTGCAGAGGAATCACTAGGCGCTCTGAAGATTTTGCAAGAACCTTGAGAGACCTGAAAAACCAATACAAGCCGAACATGGTTCTGCTCACCGAGACATTATGGCAACCTGGCGAAAACCACGGGGTCATCCCTCTCCGTTTTCCATCAGTGAACCGGTTTAAAATCCCGGGCCAGAATAACTCGGGTGGAATGTGGTTTGCATGGAATGATAGTGTGAGGGTTAATATTGTCAATGATCCTAATAGCTTCTCTGTAACTGCTGTACCAAATCGTTAAGAGCTAGATTATGATAGATATGTATGTTTTTTTTTAAAAAAAATATGTGTGATTGTAATGTAATATAAATAATGTAAGCGTGTGTGTGTGTTTGTAAGCGTGATTGTAAAATATGAAATCTATAAAATCCTGTGTGTTTGTGTTAATTTAGCATGTACTAATTTAAAATTTAATTGGTTTAGAGAACTTACCTGAACACCGATGTTGTGATACTCAACATCGATGTTGTGACCATGTTTGCTAACATTCTCAGTTGGCCTTCATCTTATGAGAACTTCAAGGAGGATTGCACATGTCCAAATCCAACCTTATCTTTGTGAATTGATCTACAACTTTTCTTGAGACAATCATGTACCTGGACTTTTAACGGGCAGGTCAGTCATGGGCCTCGGGCTGGGTATGAGCTGACGTGGATACTGCCCGAAATTGGGAAGTTGCCCGTTACTCAAAACGACGTCATTTCATCGCGATACGACGTCGTTTTGACGTTGACATGTCAAATGTGGGTCCCACCTATTTTCTCATTTGGCTTTCTTCCCAATTTTATCCTAGTTTAGGAGGTCCAACCCTACTCAACCGACCCACTACCAAAATTAAATTAAAAAACCATTATAATATGCTTTTTTGGTTCAATTCTTTTGGTTGGACCGATTTTATTTTCTAACAAAAAAAACTCAAAAACCTGCTCACCCTCACGCAGCCCCTCTTCCTCCTCCTCCTCCCCTTCCCAATCTAGTGACAATTAGCTTCAAATTGAAAAAAAAAACTCGAGAAATTGCTCACCCTCACGCAACCCCTCCTCCTCCCCCAACCATTCCCCCTCCCAATGTAGTCACAATCGCAGCTGGTCTTGGGTGCGCGTGTCTCTGCCACCACCGTCCACCAACAGGCACCCCACCAGACCCACCTCCTCCACCACCCTCCCTCGCCCCTCAACATCGGAAGTCTACCAAAACCAAAATTTCTACAGCCAATAAACCAATTGCAAACTTAAAGCATACACACCGCACGCAAGAGCACACATCTCGAAAAAATAAACAACCACGACGACAACGATCCAAGGACGACGCGACTTTACCCGGCGATGGATACGATTCGAACTCATCCCTCGGGTTCTCGCACACACAGAGGCTGAGAACGGCCTTGGGTCTTCACCTCAAATGGGTTCTCCTTCCTCTATTTGTTGTTCATTGACGGCAGCGACGGCAACGTCGTGGACTGCAGTGGTGGCTCACGACGATAGTGGGTATATGGGTGGTTTTTAGATAATGGATTTAGGGGTGGGAGCATGGGTGGTTGATGGTTGGTGGTTGGTATTGGTGGTGATGGGTGTGGAGCAGTGGTGGTGGTGGTATGTTGATAATTGGTTAGTGGTGGAGGAGATGGTGGTGGTGGTTGTGGAGGAGTTGGTGGTGGTACTGGAGGAGATGGTGGTTGTGGAGGAGTTGGTAGTGGTGCTGGAAGAGATGGTGGTGTGGTGGTTGTTGTTTAATGTTTTTTTAAAAACAAATATGGTTAATTTTATTGATTGTTTAATCTTTAGGTTAATTTTTTATAAAACAAATATTAGTTTTTAAAATCCTGAAAAGAAAGAGATGATTAAGGAGAGAATTAAGAAGAAAAATGAGAAGAGAATTTGGGACTAAAGTTAGAATTTTTTATTTTATAAAATAATAATTATAATATTAATAAAATTATTTTAAGATCCAATTTGGTAGTTTTTGAAGTAAAATTCGATTAGGCTGATCCGGTTTGTGACAATTTAGCATCTAAAAAAAAATTGATTTAATGTTTATAATTGGGTTCGGTTGAACCTCTTAAGGATAAAATCGGGTCGGTTATTGGGTCAGGTATTAAGAGAATTGGTGGGACCCACACCTGCCACGTGGATGTGAAAACTACGTCGTACCGTGGTGAAACGACGTCGTTTTGAGTTACGGGCAGCTGCCCAATTTTGGGCAGCCTCCACATCAGCATATACCCAGCCCGAGACCCATGACTGACCTGCCCGTTAAAAGTCCAGGTACATGATTGTCTCGAGAAAAGTTGTAGGTACATGATTGTCTCAAACCATAAAATACGGGTACCATCCGTACCAAAAACCCATCTTCTTTCAAAGGCTTGGTGAAGATATCTGCAAGTTGTCCATCGGTCTTGACAAAATCAAGTGTTATATCTTTCTTTTGCACATGATCACGAATAAAATAATGTCTAATCTCTATATGCTTTGTTCGTGAATGCTGGATAGGATTCTTGGTGAGATTAATGACACTAGTACTGTCACAATAAATAGGAATTGACTCAAATTTCAAACCATAGTCTTCAAGAGTATGTTTCATCCACAAAACTTGAGCACAACAAGAACCTGCAGCTATATATTCCGCTTCGGTAGTGGAAGTAGCTACGGAATTTTGCTTTTTGCTAGACCATGAGACTAATGCTTGACCAAGAAATTGACATGTACCACTAGTGCTCTTTCTATCTAAGGTACTCCCGGCAAAATCCGCATCGGAATAACTAATGAGAGTAAATGAACTCACTTTGGGATACCAAAGACCAAGGTTAGGAGTCGCTTTAAGATACTTAACAATGCGTTTAATAGCACGTAAATGAGACTCTTTTGGACAGGCTTGAAATCGTGCACATAGACATACACTAAACATGATGTCCGGTCTAGTAGCTGTCAGGTAAAGCAAACTCCCGATCATACCTCTATATAGCTTGATATCCACATCTTTACCTTCTTCATCCTTGTCAAGCTTAGTGGTAGTGCTCATGGGTGTTAGGCTAATCTTAGCATCATCCATCCCAAATCTCTTGAGTAACTCCTTTGTATACTTGGCTTGGTTAATAAATATGCCCCCTTCAAGTTGTTTTACTTGAAATCCAAGGAAATAAGTTAACTCCCCCATGGAACTCATCTCAAATTCACTTTGCATGGATTTTTCAAATTCCTTACACAAAAACTCATTAGTAGCACCAAAAAGAATATCATCCACATATATTTAAACAATGAGTAATTCATGCATATGAGATTTGACAAACAAAGTAGTATCAACCTTTCCTCTTGTAAAACCACTAGAAACAAGGAAGTTACTTAGCCTTTCATACTAAGCTCTTGGGGCTTGTTTCAAACCATAGAGTGCCTTTTTGAGTTTAAACACATGATGAGGAAACTCATGATTTTCAAAACCGGGGGGTTGCTCAACATACACTTCCTCCATGATATAGCCATTTAAGAATGCACTCTTTACATCCATTTGAAACAATTTAAATACTTTATAAGATGCATATGCAAGAAGCATGCGAATAGATTCTAATCTAGAAACAGGAGCAAATGTTTCATCAAAATCAATGCCTTCTTCTTGATTATATCCTTGAGCAACAAGTCTAGCTTTGTTTCTCACAACAATACCATTTTCATCTAACTTATTCCTAAAAACCCACTTAGTACCAATAACGGGATGATCGTGAGGTCTAGGAACAAGATTCCAAACTTGATTTCTCTCAAATTGATTTAACTCCTATTGCATAGCAATAACCCAACTTTCATCATTAATGGCTTCTTTAACGTTTTTAGGCTCAACTTATGACAAGAATGCAATATGACCATTTAAATTATGTAAAGATGATCTAATAACTACCCCTTCTGTAGGATTCCCAAGAATTGCACTAGGAGAATGTCCCCTTGGTACCTTGATTTCCACAATACCTTGTCCTTCGATAGTTTCATTTTCCTTCTCTTGTACATCAAAAGTTTGAGAAGAAGAAGTATCATCATTTTTGGGTTCACTTGTACTTGTTGGTGAAGGTCTACGTGTGAAATCTATTATATCATCATCTCTATCACCATTTAAATCAACTTCATCAAATACAACATGCATGGATTCTTCAACAAGAAGAGTCCTTTTGTTATACACACGATAGGCCTTACTAGTAATAGAGTAACCAAGAAATATACCTTCATCCGACTTAGCATCAAACTTACCAAGATTGTCCTTGGTATTGAGAATGTAGCATTTGGATCCAAACACCGTAAAGTAATCAATATTTGGTTTTCTACCATACCACAGTTCATAAGGAGTTTTCTTGAAGATAGGCCTTAAGGTGACTCTATTTAGCACATAACATGCGGTATTAACCGCTTCGGCCCAAAAGTATGAAGGTATACTATTTTCATTTAGCATAGTGCGTGCCATTTCTTGCAGTGTCTGATTTCTTCTCTCAACAACCCCATTTTGTTGAGGTGTTCTAGGAGTAGAAAAAGTGTGTTCAATGCCACATTGTTCACAATAATGATCAAACAAAAGATTATCAAACTCACCACCATGATCACTTCTAATTTTAGAAATCTTATAACCTTTTTCATTTTGTAAACGTCTAACAAGGCATCCAAACTCATACAAAGCATGATGTTTGCTAGCAAGAAATACAACCCAAAAAAATCTAGTGTAATCATCAACAATAACAAAAGCATAATTCATACCACCAAGACTAGTTGTCCTCATAGGACCAAAAAGATCAAGATGCAAGAGTTCAAGAGGTCTAGAAGTTGTTACCATATTTTTGGCTTTGAAGGAGCTTTTAACTTGCTTTCCAAGTTGACAAGCTCTACATACTACATCTTTTTCAAATTTGAGCTTTGGTAGACCCCTAACAAGGTCCTTTTTGGATAGTTTTGAAATTAATTCCAAATTGATGTGTCCAAGCCTCCTATGCCATAAAATAGGTGTTTCCATCTTTGCACTAAAACACTTAACATCATTGTTAGCAACTTCTTTCAGGTTGATTGAGTAAAGATTTCCAATCCTTTTCCCAACAAAAAGTAAGTGATCATCAATACATCTAGTAACCATGCACTTAGTAGATTCAAAGGTGACTCTATATCCCTTATCACATAGTTGACTTATACTTAAGAGATTGAACTTTAAGATATCAACAAGAAGCACATGCTCAATAGTAGGATTAGAACCAATATCACCAATACCAAGTATTTTACCCTTAGAGCTATCACCAAAGGTTACTTTACCTTTACCTTTACCTTTCAAAGAAGAGAACTTTGATTGATCACCCGTCATATGGTGTGAACATCCACTATCAAGTACCCACTCATCTTTGTCGTCTTACAAAAATAAACAAAATTTAGGTACCCACTCAATCTAGGGTCCTTGAATGTTAGCTCTGGTACCTTTAGGTACCCAAACATATTTTACATGTGAATTCTTACTCCTGAACATGCAAGTACGAATTCCATGACCATGTTTACCACAATGATAGCATTTGATAGAAGGAATATAAGAGTGATCATGAACTCTATCATGGTAAGATTGTTGCCTTCCACCATAGGTATATAACTTAGCATGGTTATGAAATGATCTAGCTCTATATGCTTGTGCTCTTGAATTGTAATCATGAGATTTTGCATTGTATGCAAATGATCTAGCATGTAACGTAACATCATTGGTTTGTGTTCTAGCATTATAAGCATATGATCTTCTACTATTGGCATACAACCTAGCATAATGGGATCTACTACTACTTACATATGGTCTTGCTTTTTGTGCTTTTGACCTTCTATGATGAATAGGTGATTTTGTATTATGAACATGTGATCTAGCATGATAAGTGGAAGATGAGGCACCATGTTCATGTGTCTTAGCATTTAGCATAATAGGTTTGACCTCATATGGCACATTTGATGCTCCTAATCCTTCCTTTTGTATTGGATTTCTTTGTTGTCCTAAGAGAAGATTAAGATTGTCTCTACCATTTGTAAACTTCTCTAATGTTTTCTTTAAATCTTCAACTTGAGACTTAAGAGACTCATTCTCTTTTCCCAATACAACACAAGCACATACATTAGAGGATACTTTCTCATTAAGTTCATTGTAAGATACATTAAGAGCATGCTTTTCTTCTTCAAGAGTCACAAGTTGTTTTTTATACTTTTGATTCATTTTCAAGGACTTCTCAAGTTCTTCATGCACATCAATGAACGCATCATGTAATTATTCAAATGTAAAGTCATTAGAAGAATTAATTACCTCATCATCTTCGAGAGCCATGAAGCATATATGCGCATCTTCATCACTATCCGTGTCACTTGATGATGTGTCATCTTCTCCCAATGCCACCATAATTTTCTTTCCTGTGCTCTTTGAAGAATCAAGTCTTGCTTTCTTTTTGTATGGGCACTCCGATTTGATATGACCGGGTTTGTTGCATTTATAGCAAACAATCGGATTTTTCTTTGTATCTTCATATTTAGAGGTGCTCTTCATATTCCTCCCTTTTTGCAATCTCTTCTTCCTGAGGAACTTCATGAACTTTCTTGTGACTAGAGCCATATCATCATCTCTGTCACTTGCATCCTCTTCGGAATCTTGAATTTTCAAGGCAAGGTCTTTCTTCTTTTCTACTTTGCCTTCAAACTTCATTCCATAAGCTATCAAAGAACCTATTAGCTCATTGTAGGATAGGACATTAAGATCTTTTGCCTCTTCAATAGCCATGACTTTGGATTCCCACTCCTTACTCAAGGATCTTAATACTTTAGTAACTTTCTCCTCATCACTTATGGTCTTACCAAGGCTCACAAGGTTATTGCATAGAGTTGAAAACCTAGTACTCATATCATAGATGGACTCATTAGGCTTCATTGTAAAAAGCTCATATTCTCTCATAAGCCTATTGGTCTTAGATTCTTTTACTTGGTTTGTTCCCTCATGAGTTATACATAAGAGTGTCCAAATTTCATGAGCACTCTTGCAAATTCTAATTCTCTCAAATTCTTCTTTACTTAAGACACATAGTAAAGAGTTTCTAGCTGTGGCATCTAGAGTGCCTTTCTTCTTCTCATTTTCACTCCAATCACACAAAGGCTTAGGTGGCCTACTCCAACCACTCTCAACAATCTCCCAAATTTCTAAACCTTGACCCTTTAGAAACATTTGCATTCTAACTTTCCAATAGTCAAAGTTTATACCATCAAAGAAAGGAGCTTTGTGGATATTATAAAAAAGCCATGATTTTTACTCAGGGAGATTAATCCTAAACAAAGAGACCTCGCTCCGCTACCAAATGTAAGCCCAAACAAGCTAAGAGAGGGGGGGGGGGGTGAATTATCGATTTAGAACTAATTAAAACTTAAAAACAAATAATAATGCGGAATTGAAAGAGAGTGAGACAAACCGATTTATCCTGATTCACACACACAAAACCTGTGTGGCTAATCCAGTCCTCCGAGAGACTCTCTCGAAGATTCCACTATCCGCGTTAAGCTTCCGGGTGCTTAACAAACCGTTTACAACTCCTGCTTGAAGATTCCTCGGGTAAATCGTACATATGGGGTCCGTACTATTTCAAAAATACCGTTTCGGGGTCTGTACTCTTTTTTGTCCCTTTTACGGGTCTGTACTCCTAATTTCCGTTTCTTTTAGGGGTCTCGGGTAGCCCCTCTGATGACGTGGACTGCCCGGCCCGGAGGTGAGGCACACGCGCCCCCTTTTTGACACGTGGCAACGCATGCAGTTGTCCGCCATGTCAATGGGCCCCAACTTCTATAGTTTTTTATTATAAAAAATTATTTTAAAATTTTTAATACAAATTTAATTTATTAAATGTTTAAAATAAATGAAAAAATTTAAATATAATTTTTCTTTCCCTTCTCTTCCTTATCGTCTCCTTTTCTCTCTTTTCTATTTCTTCTTCCTCTCTCCGGCCACCCCCCATCTGTCTGCACATCACCGCCGCCATCTCCTCTGAAACCGCTGCTTCCTCCTTTCTCTTTTACCATCACGCGCTGGCTCTGCAACAAACAACACTGCTGGGTTCGAATCAGTGGTGGTTCGAGTTCCATTGAAGGGAACAAGCGCCAGAGCCTGGGCTTGACTAGGCAGCACCCATAACAACGTCGTACAGCCTCTTCGCCACCTTGCCGATAAGGTTTGCTCCCTCCTCCTCTCCTTCACTTTGTACTTTTCTCTTATTCCTTGATTGATGCTCAGTGAGTATCTCTTACGCAAATTCTACCACTAATTGGTGTTTGGTTGTTGTGTAGATTTCCTTTGGGTTTTTTGGGTGATGATGGGTGTGCTCTGTTGTCGTCGAGGATGACACTGCTTGGGTTTGTTCTTTGACAAGGCAATCTTGGGTCCCGACCGAGAATTTAACGATGATGTCTTTTGATTTCATTCGATTTAATTGTGGGTTGAGTTGGTTTGTCTGTAGCCGGGTTTATTAATGACGTTTTGGGTTCATTTGGATTTTGTTTTGAGGAACTGGGAGTGCTATTTGGTTGTTGTTTTTATTGGTTGTGTGACGGGTTTATGTAGATTCAAAGAAGTCAAGGTCGGAATCAACCTCTATGGGTTATGTATCAGGTTGTGGTATGTCTTTACCAACCTAGCCAGGGGAAGAATTGCAGAATCCGGTGAGGAGAAGAATTGCAGAATCCGGCAAGGGGACGTGGAAGCGAACAGCAGTGTCGAGAGTGCTCCAGTGAACAGGAAGGAGGCGTTGGGTGATTCGATGAGGCAAAGGTGACTGGTGGTCCGTCGTTGTCGGTTCATGCCTACTTTGGAAAAATTGTTTCAAGGCAGGACATCGATGTTCAAATATTGTACATCGATGTTCAAATATTGTACATCGATGTTCAAAGCTTAGAAACCTCTTTGAAAGCTTGGTTTCAAGGCAGGACATCGATGTTCAAGATTTGGACATCGATGTTCGAGGCTCGGAAGACATTATTATGATTGAAATGAAATCTAATTGATGCATGAGTAAAAATGATTTTGTTTGAGCCAATAACTTAGAGACATTGAATGTTTAACCTTGTACAAAACTGAGTTCCTAAATCTTCTTGTTCTTCTTGTTTGATCTTGTCACTTCCATTCTTGAATTCTTGATCACATAAGGTCTTTGGTCTTGATTATTTCTTTTTGCTTCATAATAATGATCATTCTAATACAAGGTTAATTTGTCATTATCAAAACCTGAATAGGATAAAGAAATATTAGCAAAACATTATTTTCAACAGAAATGGCTCGCTTGGCCCGACTCCTTAGTACGGGGAATGACACTTCTTCACTGGGTTAGAATACTCATGTGGTCTTCCAAGTCCCGAGTTTGAGTTTTCTACACTTTACGAAACATTATATAATCAATCTACTCCAAATGAAAATTTTAGTGTCAAACATTAAAATTAATTAGATATTATAATTATTTAATATGTGTTTGGTAGATTAATTATGTACAAAATTTATCTAAAAGTTAGCTATTATTTAGATAAAAAATTTGTTTCATCAATCCCTAAATTATAGACTTATACTTTGTTATGTAATAATTTCTCATTTTTTATTTTAAAAATAATTAATAATCGGTTCATTAATAATCAAATATATTTTTCTTTTAACATATAGACAACATACATAAAGAAAGAGAGGAAGAAAGAAGCTATAAGGCAAAATTTATACTTTTTATCAGAGGAAGGAATTAAAACCTATAAAGATGGAGAAAAGTGGCTCTAAAATTAATTAACTCAGAATTGAGGAAAAACACTAATGAATATTTAGTGATTTTTAAAAGAATAGAAAAGAAATAGAGATGATTTAAAGGAAAACAATAAGAGAAACCATGTAACAGCCCGGGTAAAAATTTTGGATTTTTACCGGACTGTAAAAGTCTATTTACCGTGATTTACCGTTGAATTAATCTTGGGTAATTAATTCAAGGTAAATCGGGAGTCGTTTTTCGAAACCGAAGGTTTTCCCGCGCTCGTGATTTTCCCGTGAATTTTTCGGAACTAAGTTGGTATTTTTCAGGTTTCGGAATTTCTCGGAAAATCACACCGGAAAATAACTAAGGAGGTATCTGTTATTTTCTGGTCCGGATCGGATTCGCCCGTAATATGGACGGATTGTATTATTGACATTCACATGCCAAATAGTAAAAATCAGTTTATTTAAGGAAGCTGAGGAAGGAACCGGGTGAGGAGAGGAAGAGAGGAAAAAAAAGAGAAAAAAAAAAGAAGAGAGAAAAAGAAAAGAAAAAGAAGGAAAAAGGAAAAAGAAAAAAAAAAGAGAGAAAAGAAGAGAAATAAGAAAGAAATAGAGAAAACAGAAAATAAATAGAAAAAAATAGAAAATACTGAGAGAAGAATAGAAAAAAAATAAAATAGAAAAAAAAAGAAAAGAAAAGAAAATCAGA
>JAKUCV010003170.1:7933-23160 GCA_028386065.3 Turnera subulata | reverse complement strand
AAAGATAAAATTGGATAATTGGATTTTGTTGAGTCTTTTGGTCGGTTTTTGATTGTTTTTGGCCTTGAGTAATTTTAGTGTCCATATTGATCGTCTTTCCATTGTCGTGAGCACTTCGGACTCACCCCTCACCTGCGGGCTTTCATCCCGTAGGATGAGTTATCTTTTGGTACAGGTTGATGCATTCCAGACAGGCTGCAGCGTATTCCCATGGACAGGGCTCGGATCCATAGTTTGCATTATGTCGCATACAGTGTTAGTGAGTTGTTTAAAGTCTTCCGCTGTGCATACTTTTGTTATTATTGGGCCATTGGGCCGGATTTATTATTGTTGATGTTTATCCTTTTGGGCCGTTGGGCCGAGATATTCTTTTATACACTGTATGCTGGGCCTTGATTGACCGGGTCGTCACAGTTCCGGCCTGTATTTACTGTGTACGGTAAATTCGGGTCGGGGCGTTTCAAACCATTACCAAAAGGAATTTTTTTAAAAAGGAAAATATTATTATATTTTTTAGAAGATCCAGTGTAGTCACTTCTTAGTGTAGTGTAGTGTAGTGTAGTCATTTATAGTTTAGTATTGACCAAAACAACTGAAGAGAAGGAAGAAAAGGCTCTGCTTAGAAGGGATCAGTACTTGAGTGAATTTTGATACCATGTTTTTGGGATGGATAATCGAATAAGATAGTTGGCTTACTAATACAAATGTGGATTTGAGGTTTGGGCATCCGGTATTTTTCTAATCCAGGCATGTTGAGCGGCGTAATTTGGGCCGTATTGTGTAAGCATTCCTATTTCGTCCTTAGTTTTAGAATTAAGGGAAAAAAAAAGACGGAATTATGAAAAAAAATTGATTGGAGAAAAGTGGATTGGTTAAATTAGAGAATTGTGAAGAAGTTGGAGAGCAAGTAGTTTTGGCATGGGAGATGCCACATATTCAAAGGGCAGATATTAGAAAGAGAAGCATCGATTTTTATGTTAAAAGTCTAAGGAAAGAGATGGCCTATTTTCAGATCTACAGTCAGAAACCCTGCACAAGCCAAAATTGCTAGATTCTTTGGGGTGGTTGATAGAATACTTATCAAAAAGTGATAGATGGGGTTGCTAAGAGAATTTGTTTTGATAACCTGAAATAACCATTGGGCAATCAGTTTCTTTCATATCCACTTATCCAACTATCTTTCCAATACTCTCTCTCATATCCTACCTTTATCATTTGCACAAACGGGGTGTGATGAATCCTAACCATGGTGGAAATAATTCTTGTCTCTCCTTTCTTCCACAATTCGAAAACCAATCTCAAATTAAGCCAACCTGCTCTAAACACAAAAATCCTTGTCTATCTCCACCCAAAGTTCAAAATGGAACAAGAAGCACACCTTAAAATGTTCAAATAGAAGGATAGAGATGATGTTTCAGTCAATAATCATATTCCAAGCTCGAGTAAGTCAAAGGCCCCTCAAGGTGAATCAAGTCAAGCAGAAAACTTCAAGTGGTTTCTGAAATCTAACATCCCAAGACCATTCAAGAGAAAAACTTGTTGAAGCATCACCAAGTCTTGGAGAGAAAATTAGAGAAGAAGAAGAAAATATCAAGTCCTCATCCGTAAGAACAAGCTCAAATGAAAACACTCAAGGAAAACTGAGTCAACATGAGAGTGAATCTACTCCGAAAGTGCTACTATCAGAGACAATTCAGAATAAAAATTTTCTGTTGAAGCACCATTAGATATTAAAAAAATAATTGTTAAAGAGCTTGAAAAGGCTACTTGGCTGCAGATCTGGAAGATGCCAAAACGAAAAATAAAGAGAAGCACAAGACTAAAGAGGAGGACTTCTTACCAAAGGTTCTCAAAGAAAGGGAAACAGAAAGTTGTTAGAATTTCAGACTCTGAAGTATGAGAAAATCTTCCAGTAATGAGCAAGAAGAGTTAAAGTCTAGAAAGAAGTTTCTTTAGTTCCCATCATAAAAAATAGACGCTTGGTAAATCGAAAAAAGGGATGAAGAAGAGCAAGCTTGCTGAAGATGCCTATCCATCTAGTGAGACTAATAGAGGGAATAGAAATGATCAAGAGTTGTTGTCAGTAAAATTCCTAAATTCACACTATGCATTTCCTCTTGATTTTGTTAGACATGGAATTCCAAGAGTCAACAAAAGAGCAAGCTTTGAGACTCATAAGTCACTTCCTAGAAAGGCCTGATCTTAACTTGATTAAGTAACTTCACACCAATATGGCCTTAAAAGCATGATGATGATGATGGAAGAATCATTGGAATGAAGGAGGATTTGATGGTTTCCAATCGAAAACTTGAAAGGGGTGATGCAAATGCAAAATGAGCATGGACATATTGTTGGCTAAGGTCACAGATTGTTCTTACTATCATCCACCACTTACTGCCACTCCACAAGAAGAAGAATTTATTGCCAACCAATCCAAATTTTGACTCCTTCTCAATCTATTTCTCTTTAGGTTCATGCATTCCCATATCATATACATATTTTTAATTGCTTGTTTGGATTTTACATTATTTTTCATGGATATATTGTGTTGATTGTTGCATTTTTTTTTTTGAATATATGCTACATGTTTTGTTATCTATGGTAATGTGCTAATTGGTTTTATTCATGCAAAATAGGGCAAATACCATTGATGAGCTTTTGAGCTCTTAAAGTTCATACTTTTAGACATTAGTCACTATTCCTGCATCATATTATCATTACGTTATGATCCGTTACTTGCATTACTGTTAAATGTTTAAATATTCACATGCTCTTGTCGATTGATACTTTGAGTTGATTTTTGGCACGATTGATGCCAAAATGTGAGTATTTCTAATTGGTTAAGTTATTAACACCTTTATGTAGGAACTTTGATCGTCCTCTTTTAGCTTACTTCCGATTTATCTTTTACAGAGAAGATCAATATTGAGCTTTAAATTTTATAACTCTGAAGATTTTTATCCTGCTAGTTGCTCTAGGTGTTAATGCATTTTTTTTACTGCAGGTCTATGGTTATCCCTTTTTGTTGCGATTTGGCTTGAGACATGCCAAAAAAGGATACAATCAGACTAACGTTATTTGTTGACGTTTTTATTGACCATACTTTATTACCATTTGTTGTTGATCTTTTGCTGGAATATAGTATCTTGATCTATTATTATTTGGCTTATCTCAGTAATTCATACTTGGTCATATTTGCTTTTTGAGATGCCAAAAGGAGGAGAAATAGTGTTGCGTGATTACAAATACTTGCATACTTATATGACATAGTTGAATCATGCATTTTTTTCCTCAAGATAAAAAGGTTTTCCACATCTCAACAAAAATTTTCTTTCATCTTTCTATGAGATGTTCTTATATTGCAAAAATATTTTAGATAGGGGGAGTATACATTAAGGGGGAGCATTTGTGCAAAACTGATTTCAAAAGTTATTGTCTTTTCACTCAAAATTTGTCATCATAAAAAAGGGGGAGATTGTTGGACTAAGGTCAGATTAGCATATTATTTGTGTTAATCATTTTCTATAATCTTGATTAAATATGCTAACCAAGATATTTAATTATGTGTGGATTAGTAGTTGATTTAGTTTTAATCATGTGTCTTAATCCTCCTTATGCCTTAGCTATGTTTTGATGCTAACAAACTTTGAGGTTTCAGATTTGTTTATTCACCTTTAGTATGCATGTGATATTGTGGGAGTTTGTGTGTAGTGGAATTGTGCTTTGTGCAAAGTGGCCATGAGAGATCATTTTCATGACCTTAGGTATTATAACATGTGAACCCTATTGCTTTATGATTATGAATTAACAATTCCTACAGCTTACCCATGAAATGTCCAATCCGTGATCAAACCCTTGGGAGATGGAGTAAGTAGAATTGAAGAATGTGTTAGTGGGGATGAAAGGTCGCTTTCATAAAAAAGCCACCATGCCACTTTTGGTTGTTTAATCTCTATGCCTATTAGTCAAACAACCTAGGACACTACACTTCTGGAAACTGAGCTGATGATTAAAGGCACTATAATAGATCACAAATCAGATAGATTCAAACTCTTGGGTCCAACTTAGGACTTGGCTAAACAAGTGCAGACCTGTCAGATGAATGGCATGATTCAGACCAAAGTATGAAAGCGACTACAAGGAGATTTGAACGTTGATGATTTGGCGCCTTCCATGACAAATCTGACAGTGACAGGAGATTGATGAAAGTTGGCTTTCTTTGGTCTTTGTGTCAAGTCAACCCATTACTAGGAAGTCAAAAGAACCTAGTACTCTATACTTCTGGAACTACACAGGAAGATTTAAATAAGTTGCAGCTTCCTCTCTTAACGCTCATATGAAATCAGCATGTGAGCAACAACCTTGATCTTCACAAAAGGTGCTGAGTGAGACTGACTACTCAGAGATTTGAACGTTGTGGCGCCTTTCATGCCAAAACGTGATGCAACTGAAAATGACACATAGTTGCTACTCTTGGTGGCTTCTTCCCCCTTACCTCTATATAAGGAAGACTAATTGATGAAGAATGTCAGAGCTTCCAATAGAGAAAGAAGCGAGAAATTAACAGCAGCTCTCCTCCTAAGCTTGAGAGTGTTCAAAGATCCTTCCTTGTGCATTACTTGTAAATCTCTTGAGCGAGTCACTCATGAAGATATCTTAAGAGAGGGTTATATCTTAGATAAGATTATGAGTACTTTGTGCTGATTAGTGATAAGCAAAGCTAGGATTAGCTTCGAGAGAAGGTTTACAAGTTGCACCTTAGAAAAACTTGTGAGAGATAGGCTTTGTTGATTTGACTTGTGAAGAAACCAATTGAGTGAGGTAGGATATGGGATATCTTACTGGGAAATTCAAAAGCAGAGCTTAGATTAGCTTTGTGGGTATGAGAGGTTAGAGCTTAGCCTAGGTAAAAGCTTGTACTATAGGTTATTGGTTGATCCCGTAAAAACCAAGGTTAGTGAAGGTTTAAAATATCTAGGTGGAATCCTTGAGTAGTGGATGTAGTCCTGCGTGGCGAACCACTATAAATACTTTGTGCCAATCTCCTCCTCTCTTTACTTAAGTGTGTTATTAACTGTCCAGTTCTAATACAAAGTCGATTTGGCATTAGAGACGCCAAATCAGCGATTAAGCAAAAATGGCTAATTCCCCCCCCCCCCCCCCCCCCCCCCCCCCCCCCCCCCCCCCCCCCCCCCTCCTCCCTCCCTCCCTCTTAGCCAACTTGGACCTACATTCATGTCCAATTCTAAGATGTTCAATTTAAATCCCTACCCTCCACGAGGAAGAGGAAGAGGAATAGACATCAGAGTGGGAACCAGCATGAGCATTACTCCACATACTAGAATTGCTTGACTCTGAGTTCGTCAAACCCCTAAAATGACTACTCTAACTAGACCTAGCATTTCGTGTTCGTGTCGGATTTGTATTGGGCTGAACAGGTGAACAGATTTTGATTCATCAATTCGACCCGACTCATTTAATAATCGTGTCGTGTCCAACCTGTTTATAATCATCTCGGGTTCGAGTTGACCCGCGAGTTATTTTTGTTTTGTTTTTTTTTTTGTTTTTAGAAAGGGAGCATTCTTCATTCATATAAATAGATGTTGAAATATGAGAATACATAATTGAAGATCTAAATAATCAGAAAAAAGAAAAATTGACATAAGAATTTCTCTTAACCTACCATATGAAATTACACAACAACAAGATTTATCTCCTTATAATGAGGTTTACAAAGGCACACTACTCCGACGACGAGCATCTTTACGGGCATTATATCTTATATGGTCCGTGCCACAACCACCAAGTAGGCATACCTGTTGAGAAAAACTTCTCCTTGTTGGTAAATTTCAGCAACAAATAAAGATCTATTCTTTAAATCAAATCTTCCTCCAAATAGTGGCGAATCCAAAAAAGTATTTTTGGGGGACCAAAAAGGTAAAATAAACCTAAATTCACTTTACAACTTCTAACTACCATCAATATAAACACTATTTTATAGAAAGATATATACTAAAAATGGCTCATAATAAAAATTTGACTCCAAATCTTTTGGCTCTCATGCTCTTATTTCCGAGAAACAATGAACACCCAAAGAAGGTGAGAAGGACTCCTTGGAGGAGAAAACTAACCCACAAAAGGGTACTAAAAACCTAAAAAAAGTGGGACTAACAAACTGTAGGCCCAATATGGCTAAGAGGGGGTAAATTAGCCCCTTTTTTATTAATCTCTAATTTAGAACAGTTGATGCCAAATCTTTCTTAGACTCGGATCTGCAGATTTTGAACACTAAGACACACAATTAAGTGAGAACGGTTAGAGAGAATTGCACAACGATTTAGAGTGGTTCGCTACTAAAGACTACATCCACTACTTAAGGAGTCCACCTTGAGATTTCTAACCTTCACTATACCGTGGCTTTTACAGGTTCAACCACAACCTTTTACAAACTGTTTCCTAGGCGAAGCTCAAACATATCATTCACCGCAAACCTTCCCGGTTTGTTAATTCCCACTTTAGCAAACTAATCTCAAGTTCCCATTAAGGTGTATTAATCTCACAGCAAGGAATCTTCAATGACAATGTCAATAAGATGTACAATTAAGCTCAATAATTTAGCCTTAAAGATAGCACTCAAATTCGGCTCTTTAGGAGAACTGCAAGTATAGCTCAACTAGTATAATGTCAAGACTTCGTAATAGCAGCTCTAGCTTGAGTTCTTCAGTCTTCCTTCAATTTATAGAGGCTGGGGGAAGTGAGAGCCTCATCATCCAATGGCTAGCTGTCACTTTTTGCTACCTTGGAATTTGGCATCGTCGGCGCCAAATCGTTCATCGCTTCATTTTTCCAGAAAGTGGTCTGTACGTGCTGAGCCAATACCTACGTTCGATTCTCCTTGGTTGGACTGAATCGAAATGATCTGTTGAGAGAGCTTTCCAGTCTTTTAATCAAACATCTGCAGAGTATAAAGAAGCAAGAGAGCAGGTTTTATGCACATTGGAGTGCCTTCAACAAGTGGCCCCAAAGTTCAAGGAAATCAGCACATGCTTAGCAGACTCCTAGGTTTGATGATCCTAGGTATGACAGATTCAAATTAATCCATTATAATACCTGTCCAGATCTTTAATCAAACATTTCCTGAGTCAAAAGGAGCTAGGTACTAGGTTTATATAATAAAGGATCAGCTCCAACAAGTGCCTCAAAGTTCTAAGAAAATCAATGTGTGGTTAGGTGGTCCATGGTCCATGAAAGCGACATCTCAAGCACTAAACCCAAAACCTATTCCACTAACACTCACACCTATTCCGCTAACCTCAAATCCTAAAGATCTGATTTCAATATTTAATTCAAGGATTTGAGAGATGAATTAAAATACTCATGAACATAGTTTGTCATTAATCAAAATCAATTAAGCACATGGTTAGGTAATCAATTAAGCACATGGTTACTAATTAGCACTAACTGGATAATTAAATACTAATGCACATGCTAATTACCTTAACCCAACACAAAAAAAAACTGAACGAAAGAAAACAAAAAACTAAGTGAAACAACAATGGGGGCTTATCGCCGGAAAGAAAGTCCCTGGCGGTAGCCCAAAATTTTGTAGATCTAGGGTTTTCTGTAAAATAAAGAGAGAGGAGAAAACCCTTGATTTTATTTAGCTGACCTGCGAGTTATTTATTAAATTTGACAAACCTGAAAATTAGTTTGAAAATTTTCTATTTTAAACAAGTCTGTTATATTTTTTTAAGGAAATAGGCATACAATTAGATTTTCACATATACTAAATAAAATTATAATTGTAGAATTATAATGTAATAATATTTTAAAATATTTATAAAAATAGTTTTGGATTATTTTGGTGATTTTGGCCTTAAATATTAAATAAATTTTATATTAAATCAATGAAATATCTATATCCTGAACATAATTGAGTTATAAATAGATACCTATCGGGTTCACGTGTTAACCCTTAACTTGACCTGCTATTCTTCGTATCATGTCGGATCACCTATTTATACAAGTTGAAAATCTTCAAGCAATACTTACTAATTTCACATGGGGTTATCGTCTCGAAACATGAAGAATGTAGACGGAATAATGTAGGGGAGCCAATATGGCTGTTAATATTGCAGTGAACTTTTTTCATCACTGGTTTTATTTTTATTTTTTAAAAAAGGTTGATAAAAAAAATTAAATATTATGGAGATTAAAAAAAGTTGAGATATATAGTTCACAAGATTGGAAAGATTAAGAGTACCCAATATACCCAAACAAAAAAGAAATCGATGATCTGAGCGAAACTGGAAAGATGACGGTGGAATATCCAGGCCAGGCATATATACATGGGGCATGGGCCATATGCTTGCACGATATTTTCAATGCGAGGTGGCCCCCCCTTTAATTCAGTAGAGTATAGTACTTGGTAGAACTGGTGGCGGCTTATTTGACTGAATATTGAATATTCCAATCGGCTGCCCTTTTTTGAACCGAATTCTACTAAACATGTTCCTAATAGGTTTGCGCGGCCGGCTGGCTGTCACTTGCATCATAAAAGATTTTCTTCCAATATTAATTAACGAGAATGATAAGAGTAAGTTATTGGGATTTGGAAAATATAAATATAATTAATTCTTCCTTCCCAAAATAAAATATGAATAATAATATATATTTCTTCTTGGGATAAATATGGAAAAAGTAAATCCCTTTCTTCTAATTTTATGTTTGCACCGCGTGATTTACTTCCTTTCTTAATGGTAAATCCCACAATTTACTCAAGTATTTCAGTAGAGTGTGGTTACTACCACTACTACTCGAACTGTTTACTTACGGTGGTGCTTTATTTTATCAAAACTAATAATTAAAACGGCACGTCATTCTGGACAAATTGGGTGGACTATATTTAATAGGCCACTCTTATTGACTTCACTGGCTCAGTCCAACCATATTTAATTAATTTTTTTGTTACCATATTTAGTTAGTACTCCCCGCATTGATAATTTTTTTTTTTTTTTGCGCAACGCATTGATAATTTTTTTGTTACCATATTGATTAAGGAGTATAATTGATAAAAACAAAAAGAATGGGAAATGACATATCCACCACGTCTCTCTCTCTCCCCATCTCTCTATCCACACGTGCCCGTCAAAGTAATCCACGTGCCATTGTCCAACTACCTTTAGTTTAGTAGCCTTTTAGGACACATTTCAGATTTCAGATTCAGAGTTATTTAGTTTTAATTAATTTACAAGATACCCCCTCGCAGTCCACAAGTAAACGTCAACCAAGCAAAGTGTAAATGTGTAATAAACTCTGGCATATGATATATATATATTTACTCATCCACAACACAAACATGTAAAATGCCCCTTACCCTTAATCTCATCTCATCTCTATATTATTATTTTAGTTTATGTTTAGATGCTGTTACTGATCTGTAAGATACCAGTAGTACTATATATCCATCCATAAACCCATGCGAGTTCCTTTGTCCAGCCTTGTTTTTGCTTCTTCCCCTGTTCCCTCCACTTCTTGGTAATACTTCTCAGCTTCGCTCCCTACAGGTAATTAAATTGATCATCTTCATTCATATCTATTTTGCTTTTTGATCCTTTTTGCTGCTCTGATTAATTATTATGGATTTGCTAAATTGTGGTGAAGTTTATGGCTTTCTTAGCTGTTTATCTGAATCGGTTATTGATCTGACAGAAGAAACCCAAGTGGGATAAAAGCTAGTTTTATGCTTATGGTGAAGGGATTCTTATCTGTGTTTCTTTTGGCATTTAAAATATGTGTATAAAGGAGATCATAATTTGGGTTTGAGAGTGTGTGTGTGTTTATATTCATTGGGAGAAAAAAAAAAACAAAAGAAGGATGGGTCTTTTATCAATCTGAGGTTTTTGGGAATGTGGTTCATGGAATGATTGGGAAGAAAAGGAGGGGATATGGAACTTTAAGTTGGTTGAGTTTATCCCGGTCTTGAATTTATCCACCTTTTCCACATGACTCATCATGTCGACTTTATTTGAAGGTGGAAAAAGTAATCTATATTGATTTGCTGTTTGTTAGGTATAGAATTTCCCTGCTATTATCCTGAACAGGTGCTCAATTCCACTCTTTGTTCCATAGAGTATTGTCTATTTTACGTATGCTTTGAAGAATTGAAAAGTACTGCATAAATTTTTTGCAGTCTTTGCCAGGTTACTGTCTGATTTTGCTAATGTAAAGTTCCTTAATGGGGGGCATATTGAGTTTGGCTGGTCCCAAGTGTAGAGAAGCCGAGTCTAATGACGTTTTCCGTACTGACAGCTGCAAGAGGCAAAAAACATCCTTGATGTTTTTTGAAGAGAGGCCAAGACTCATACCCTGTCTTCCTGATGAGTTATCAATCCAGATTCTGGCTCGAGTTCCTCGAAGATACTACCTTAACCTAAGGTTGGTTTCACAGAAATGGAAGGAAACTGTTACGGGTACCGAGCTGTTTCTGATCAGAAAAGAGCTTGGACTAACAGAAGAATGGCTATATGTGCTGATTAAGGATTCAGAAGATAAGCTTTTGTGGTATGCTTTGGACCCTTTGACGAAAAAATGGCAGAGGTTGCCTCCAATGCCAAATGTTGGTTATGAAGAAGAACCTAGGAAGGGCTCTCCTGGGCTTTGGCTGCGGACGATACTCGGGACAAGCATTAGAGTCGCAGGAGTTATAAGGAGTTGGCTTGGGCAGAATGGCTCTATGGATCAAATGCTACATGGTGGTTGTTCCATTGGTGCTGTTGACGGTTGCCTTTATGTGCTTGGTGGATTCTCTAGAGCTTCCGCCATGAGATGTGTCTTGAAATATGATCCAATCCTAAATGAATGGTATGAGATGACTTCCATGTCTACTGGTAGAGCTTACTGCAAGACAGGCATTCTGAACAACAAGCTGTATGTTGTGGGAGGAGTTAGTCTGGGACGAGGAGGATTGACTCCACTCCAGTCTGCTGAAGTTTTTGACCCTAGCACGGATGCCTGGTCTGAGGTTCCAAGCATGCCATTCTCAAGAGCTCGATTGCTACCCACTGCCTTTTTCTCAGATCTGCTGAAGCCAATAGCCACTGGGATGACTTCCTACATGGGACGATTAGTTGTGCCTCAAAGTCTGTACTCGTGGCCATTCATTGTCGATGTTGGCGGGGAAATTTATGATCCTGAGACAAATTCATGGGGTGAGATGCCTTCTGGTATGGGAGAAGGTTGGCCTGCAAGGCAGGCTGGCACAAAGTTAAGTGTGGTGGTAGATGGTGAGTTATACGCATTCGATCCCTCAAGTTCCTCCGAATGTGGCAAGATCAAAGTGTATGATCAGAAAGAAGATGCATGGAAAGTTGTCATAGGAAAAGTTCCGGTTGGTGATTTCACTGATTCAGAATCTCCTTATCTGCTAACTGGTTTCCATGGAAAGATTCATGTTCTCACCAAAGATGCATATCAAAACATTGCAGTCTTGCAGGCTGATCTGCGTAATGATTTGGATTCTGCATCGGCTTCGGCTTCTCTTTCTGCTGATTCTTGGCATGAACCTTCTGTCTCACAGCCTGATTCTGAAACAGTTGTTTGGAAAGTCCTGTCTACTAAAGATTTTGGGTCTGCTGAACTTGTCAATTGTCAGGTTCTTGAGTTATAATACCATTTTGGAATTGGGATTCAGTAGTGCGCTAAAACCTACTATAACAGAGGATTATGTTGGCGACCCTGCATCTAGGCGTGCTCCTTCCATGACATTGCACGTGGTTCTCTCATATTCAGTTCCAAGTAGGTTGGAATAAATCTTAACAAACTTAGTATCCTGTACGTATATGTATTCGTGCTCAAATATTTGGTGGAATAAACGTTATAGCCTCCACCTAAGCTGGAAGTCGGAAAAAGAAATGTCAGCCTATGAACCGGGATGCTTGGCTGCAAGATGCCAAGACACACATATGCTCCCATGTATGCTTTTCTTTTGTTTTGGCTGCTTCTTGTGCTTTATATTTTATCCAATGTAACATATAAAACTAGTGTTTTCTAATCCTCAGGCCGGCACGCCCACTCCACCCCGCCCCCCTTGCCTAATTTTTTTATCCAATACTTGCTCATTGACAGGAAAAAAGAAAATGATGTATGAGTGTCTTGTATTATTTGTTCTCTTTCTAATTCATACGGACACTAATTGGAAGCATATGCACAGGTTGGATGTCGCAAACTTACAAATATAGGGCGAGCTAATAGGTGGGTAATTTTGTGCTCAAAGCTTCAGTAAGCATACTACCAGGGAAGGAAGAGTGAATAGACAATAGAGACAAATTAGTGTTTGGTAAGGGATGTGACAATTTGCAGTTTGGTAGCAAGTTCACTAAAACCAGAAAAATTGATTGCTAGGAGAAACTTTTTTCCCAAAAAGAAAAGGAAGGAGAAAGAAAGGGCCGATTTTTAATGCAAAAGTGTCGGTTACACTTACACTAGACCAAAACTGAAGTTATCCCAGAAATCAAAATACGCCTTCACGTAAGTGATGTACAAAAAGGGTAAAGACTGAAGTGTACGGTTTATTTACAATTACAGCTCAATATTCTTCCAGGACACAAATGTTTTTATTTGCATGTATGGGATAACCTGTTCTTTCCAGTGTGGGCAACCTAACAGAAATTTGAAGGTGATTAATTTTAGAAGTGATCGCTACTTGCTACCATATTAAAGTATTATCTATTTTATTCGCAAAAAAAAAAGAAGTAATGTTATTTTTTTTTTTCGAGAAATTAATGTGGTATATATATATATATTTTTGGTTTTACACGGTAACTAGGGCTCTAACTCAAAATCTTTAGCCTTAAAGAAACCTTACTATCACTTAAACTACAAGCCATTGGTCCAGAAGTATAATATATGGCTAGCAAGCTATTAGCCTCAATTACGATATAAAAACTATGATGTAAATTACTTAGACCAGGTGCCATCTGGTATTTGTAACAGGTTTTCAGTTTTCAATGAATTTTAAAAACTGAAATCATGTTTGGCACCAAAAAAAGTGGGTAGTTTTGAAAAAAGAAATTTTGGAAAAGGGTTGCGAGAGAAGAGAAAACGGAGAAGAGCAAAAAGATGTTTTCACCTGTTTTAAAAAAGAAACGGTGGCAAATTGGTAATAATTAGGAAGCCATTTCATTAATGGCAATTTCGTAATTAAGAGGATAAGGAAACCATTTATTACTCTTCTTTCATTTTTTCTCCATAATTTTCAGCTCTTTCTTCGTTCAGTCTGTCCATTTGCAGCGTGGTTTTCTCCTCTGTTCATTTTGCTCTCCTTTGCTCTTCTCCTTTACTCTTCTCAATTGGTGGGTTGTTCTAATCATCTTCAACCACACTCAATAGCTGAACTAAGCAAGTCCGAATTCCCCCCATCAAGCTGTAATTTTTGTTTGCAGTGAAGCTTCTATCCAGGTATGCATTTATGATTGATTTGGGGGAAAAACCCTAATTTTAGAATTTGTTTGCAGTGAAGTTTCCTATAGGCATATAGTATATTGAAAGCTTGTTAATCTGGTCTATGCATCAAGTTTCCTATGGGCATATAGTATTTTTTCAACAAAGCACAAAAACGTAAACTGAGGGTACAATTAGTATTAACCCACTAGTATCTTAGATTGATTAGGATCCTAGAAAAAAGCAATAAATAATTGATATGATTAGCATCCTAATATGGCATGTGCATGATGATTTTGTTAGTCAGGGGAAGAAAAAAGGGAACTTGTGTAATGCAAAGTGTAATGCACAAAGGTGAAAAAGGAAACGTAACAGTCATTACTTTGGGGGAAAGGGAAGATAAAGGGGAATTAGCTTCATTTTTCTTCATGATAATTTAGTGAATTTGTTTTGGGTAGAAACAGGGATTTATATTTATTAATGAAACAATAAAGCCTAACACTTCTCCAATCAAAACTTTAGGACTAAATTGTGGGGGTAATTGAATGAATTTGCCTTATCTGCTCACAAAATAAAAACTCCCTCCAAGTAGTTATGGTTGCAAAACTCCCTCCAAGTAATCATGGTTGCAATAGTAAATCGTTTGACACCGACAGAATAAATTTCATTAGTTAGAAAAATACGTTTTTTTTTCTTCTTTGAAATCATTTTAGAAACAAGTAGGTTACACATTATGCATATCATGTTCTGGTTAGTGCTTAAAATCATGCCTAAATCAACTTGGGTGTAGACACATGCAAATTATGAGAAAATTGATGTATCACATTTGAATGATAAATATACATAATAAGTTTGTAGATTTATTTTTTCCCCCTTAAATTCTATGATAAATATAGTTAGAGAATCCACTGTATATTTCTTGAGATAATGACTTGTGATGTTAGTCACTAGTGCAAAAGAAAAAAATTATTATCTCAATTCAATTGGTTTGGAATTATGTAGTCCTTTTATATGGATTTGAATTCTATCACATGTGTTTGCATTTTTTTTATTCTATGTGTTTGGATTAAATACATATGGTAGATGGCATCCGACGCAATGATGGAGTTCAAGAAGAAGTTGTTTGGGGAGCTATTGTAGAGAAGTTATTTATAGATGTTTTAGTTGATCACGTGAACAAAGGGGATATGCAAAATGGCCAATTCAACAGTAAGGTTTGGACAGAAATTCTCAATGAGTTGAACATGAAGAGTGGTCGCAATTACACCAAAAACCAAATGAAGCAAAAATTTCATAGGTTGCGGGCTAAACATCGAATTTTCTCCAATCTTCTTCAGACCACTGGTTTTGGGTGGAATCCAATAACTAACACGGTGACTGCTGAAGACTCTGTATGGACTGCATATATTCAGGTAGATTTTTGTATTATTATCTAATATATTATTTTTTCTCCAAACGTATACATGCACATATATTGACAAAAATCTATTTTTCCTTGCTTGCAGAAAGTTAAAAACGCAGCACAGTTTCGGAGAAAAGGTTGTGATCATTATGATCTTCTTGGTCTAATTTTTAACAGAAGCACAGCTACTGGAGGCCTTCATCATTCCTCGGGCTTAGAACCTCCAAATTCAGATGAGGAGAGGAGGCTTGATGAGGAATTTGTCAACACTGGGGTACATGTCAATCTTGAGGATGATAATGATAATGATGGTGAAGACCCTATGACTACTCAGACATTTGAACGTGTCACTCGCAGTGGAAAAAGAACTATCGTTATACCAGAG
>JAKUCV010003169.1:0-11311 GCA_028386065.3 Turnera subulata | reverse complement strand
CACTAATGACATACATATAACGTTCCATGTAGTGTTCTTATGTGGGTCGGTCCAGTCCACAAGTTCTCCAACTTGTACCCGTATGTAGAATTCATATCACATATGCAATTCTCAACATACGCTAGTCTTAATTTATTATTACAACCCATCCGTAATAATAATCGACTAGGGACATTTAAGAATATGAAATATTCTAGGGTTATAAGTATGTGCAAGCGTTTATCTCATAAACGATACTTATTGGAATAACCTTAATGTGTATACATGACAACAAATAATCATCCATGATTGGCTTTTGGGCATATTACACTAACAATAATCCATCCATATGTTGCTTGCATTTGCATCATTTAGGTCATTCAAATTATACTAAGTGGATGTTAACAGTACATTCTTAAATGGATTTATTTTAGAAGAAGTCTATGTTGAGCAACCACCCCGTTTTGAAAGTTATGAGTATCCTAATCATGTGTATAAGCTAAAAAAGGCACTGTATGGTCTTAAACAAGTACCTAGAGCATGGTATGATAGATTAAGTACTTATCTTGTGTCTAAAGGACTTAGAAGAGGAAAAGTTGACTCAACATTATTTGTCAAGACAAGTAAAAATGATGTGATCATTGTGCAAATATATGTTGATGATATCTTGTTTGGTGTTACTAATGATCTCTTTTTCTCTAGGTGTGTTATTAATATTTATGTCCTGTGGTTGATCTTCAGGAATATAATCTGAATTTACATCATCACTTAGATCACACGGGTCGTTCTCATGAAAAGCAACATGCATAGTTTCTTCAACAACTATAGTTCTTTTGTTATAGACTCGATAGGCTTTACTAGTTATAAAGTAACCAAGAAATATTGCATCATTTGATTTAGCTTCAAACTTATCCAGAATATCCTTTGTATTCAGTATATAACATTTAGAACTAAAAACCCGAAAGTAACCAATGCTTGGTTTCTTATCAAAGCATATCTCATAAGGGGTCTTTTCAATCAAAAGACTCAAGGATACTATATTTAAAATGTAGCATGCTATGTTCACACCTTCTACCCAGAAATATGCTGGTAGCTTATGCTCATTAAGCATAGTTCTAGCCATTTCTTATAAAGTTCGATTCTTCCTTTAAACAACCCCATTGTGTTGAGGTGTTCTAGGAATCGAAAAGGTGTGGATAATGCCACTTTCCACACAGAAGTGATTGAAGACAAGATTATCAAATTCTTTTCCACGATCACTTCTAATTTTTTAAATCTTAAATCTCTTTTCATTTTGTAAATGCCTAACAAAAGTGCCAAATTCATAACATGCTGTGAACACCCAAATTTGACCCATGAAAATTCTATTAAATTAGGCTTTAGACATGTTTGAACCATAAGATTAGCAAGATGAGTTAGTCTTGGGTTGAAGTGTGGATGAAGTTTATTTTCAGTAGAATTCATGCATTATAGTAATTAAGGCCTTTACGTGCTTAGACCCTAGGATTAATAAGGAGATTTAATCATAGGATAAAAACATATGATAAGGATTAAATAGCTAAAAATTCATTTTAATTCATTAGCTTGGGCTTGTTTGTTTATTCTTTAAACCCAATTATATTGAGATGATTTATTCTTGGGTTACAGAAAAATGTAAGGGTCCAAATTAATGAAATATGGACTTTTTTCAGAGTTGCATAGCCCATTAACACCTTGGTTGCAGACAAATTTAACCCTAATTTTCGTGAAAAATCAGAGTTAAATCATTCCTTAGTAGTAAGAGTGGTTTTGGTATGATTTTAGCTTAAAATGGGGAATCAATGTGTAATCAATGAATTAGGAGATGATTGAGAGGAGTACTAATCAAGAAAGCAGAGGATTCTGGGCAGTCTAAGGGTTAATTACGCAGTAGGATCACTCAGGGAGAAATTAGGGGAGAATCGAGATCGAAAAAGGAAAGAACCGGTGTAACGCGCAGGCGCTGGCGGTCATCTCGGGATGACCACCATGTCTGGGCGGTCTTCCTTCCATGACCGCCCGGCCTGGCTATCATCCAAAGGATGACCGCCGGCCATGGCGCTCATATATACCCAGAATGCGTTTTTTTCCCCCGATTTCGCTCCTAATTTGATTCTACTCAGTTTTGGCCCAGATTTTTTACCATTACCTTGATCATTATACTGGTCCACGCCCCTAGGCTACCTAGAACACTATAAATAGGACCCCCCTCTCACATTTCAAGGGACACAGATTCTATTACGCACATACTCTTTATAAGCTTTGAAGCTTGGAGAAACTCTACTGCTCCAAGCTTAAGAAATTGCTCTATAGGCAAAACTCTGGTGTAATTTCGTGGGTAGCACCAACCATTGAAGGCAGCAAGAGGTAGATCAAGAAGAACTTGGAAGATTGAGTTAAGGAGTGGGAAGAAATCGTGTGGAAGACACAACCCGAACCAAGGAGCTAGAGGAGGGCTACAAGAGGTAATCCTAATCCCTTTTTGCTTGACTGATTGCTTTTGAGATGTTGATGTTTATGATGATGTGACTGTTGTGATGCCATGTCAAGAACTACATGGGCTTTGAACCCGGTCGCCGGGGTACGTAGGTGGTTTCTAGTAGTGGAAACTCAAGCCCAATCTTCTTCTTCTCCCCTTTCTTTTTAGTTTCAGTTATTATGTGTTTTGTTGTTCACACTTGCACACTTGCACACTTGCACAAGGCATACAAAATCCTTCAACTGCACAAGGTTTCTCCCCAATATGGATGGGTGCCTAACACCTTCTCATCCATGACGAATTCCCGGGTCCAACATCTTTGGTTCACTATCTAGTCGCCTAAACGGAGTCATATGAAGGTTTTTCCCGAGTTTTGTCCTTTCATAAAACTTGGGTAGCGACTCCAAAGATGTTGGATGACGGTTATGAAGAAGGTGTAAGGAATGGGTCAATAGGCCCAAGTGATTTTGGATCAGGTATTCACAGTTGGCGACTCCGCTGGGGACTTAGAGGGTTCGAGAAACCTTGTGCAATCATTGGATTTTTGTATGTATTTTTATGTGTCATCATAAGTGCCTTGCATTCATGATAAATGTTGTGAAGCCCTTACCGTAAGAGGGCCAGGGGATCCAAGTCCGCTACAATGCTTTCCTTAAGCGATAGTGGCTTGTGTGAA
The DNA here is from genome assembly GCA_028386065.3 of Turnera subulata. NCBI lineage: Eukaryota > Viridiplantae > Streptophyta > Magnoliopsida > Malpighiales > Passifloraceae > Turnera > Turnera subulata. Next base: position 8,159 of record JAKUCV010003169.1, on the reverse strand, counting down.
CCGGTTTCTCGCTGCTCAAGCAATGATAGGGATATCCTTTATCACTTGTGAGTAGGCCAAACTATTCCTTAGCGGCAGTCTTTTAGCCCCCAACTAGCTGCATACCTTGAGCATCTCATGCAAAATGAATCAATAAGTGTTATGTGCATTCGAGTGATTGTTATTGTAAATTCAAGTAAAAGTGAATTGAGTGCCCCTTTCATCCCCACATACCCAAAAAAAAAAATCCTCTTGGGTACCCAGAACCCTCACGCTTTTCCACCCCTTCAAATCTAGAGCAACATGAGTAAAGAAGACGTCTCTAAGATGGCCGCAACTATAGAATCCCTGCCGAAAAATCTAATAGTGAGAAAAGCATCGATGGCACTCAAACAAGAAGGGACTGGGTCCCCCAAGAGTATTGGAGGACAAGCTTTAAAGCGTGACAACGGGAGAGGCAGCAGGATGGCTCAAGACAGTGGCATGAAGACAAAAAGATCCAAGGGAGAAGAAGAGGGACTTCAAAAGTTGGAAGATTTGTTGAAGACTATAAAGAGACGAGAAGGTGATCGGAATTTGGACCACTTGTCCTCGTTCCCTGAAACCCGATTGCTTGAGAAACTCAAGAAGCCGGACATTGAGAAATCCAATGGATCATGGCTTGGAGCATTAATTCCTCTTCCTATGCCTTTGGGAGAGTCGCTCAAGGAAAACATGAAAGAGGACCTACTGCAGCCCTTAGTATCAAAATTTGACTTGTCACTTGGGGGAAATCTTGACGAGTTCTGTGGATTTCGTCGAGTGATTGGGCATGCTACTAATGTATACCTTCATCCTTGCCATGAGATCCGAAGTTTGGTAGAACGAGAAATGATCATTTTACCCCGCCAAGGCCAGAGTATAAAGATTAATTCTACAAGATGGGTTGAAAGGGAAGATTGTTTCGTGATCGATATTGATCTAAAAGCCAGAGAAGGAGGGTTTGCACGAAGGGTCACCTATGACATCAAGCATGTAGGCAGAAATTGGGAATGGCAGAAACCATGTGTCATCTTCGAGATCGACAAGGAAACAACTAGCGAGGGTTCTCCCGTGACAATTGACTCTGAAAGTGAATCCGAAATGGACAGCGAACTAGAAGACGTAGCCGTTGGACTAGACGATAACCCCATTAGCCTTAGTTTTTCTTGCTCCGAAACCATGGAAAATGATGATGTAATCATATCCCGTAGTAATGAAATGAGGCACTCTTTTGCTTACTTGGATGTTTTCTGTGATAATATTTATTGCAAGAGTGATGTATGTGAATGTAATGAGATGAATGGACTCCCGGATTCAATTGAAATCAACCTGGGGACTGAAGCTAACCCTAAGATCACAAGGATTGGCGCGACTCTCGAAAGTTCTCTCCAAGAAGATTTGGCAGTTCTAATCAAAGAATATGTGGATGTGTTTGCATGGTCTTATGAAGACATGTCGGGAATCGACCCGACCATTGCTCAGCATCGGATTCCTCTCTTCCCTAATGCTCGGCCCGTGAAGAAAAAAGCTCGCCGTCTTCAGCCACAATGGGCCTTGAAAGTAAAAGAGGAAGTAGAAAAGCAGATTAAGGCTGGATTTTTAGAAGTGATTGAATACCCTGAATGGTTAGCTAATATTGTTCCGGTTCCGAAGAAAGATGGAAAAGTACGAATGTGTGTGGACTACCGGGATTTAAACAAAGCCTGTCCAAAAGACGAATTTCCTCTGCCTCATATTGATCTTTTGGTGGATGCCATGGCAGGACATGCATTATTGTCCTTCATAGATGGATTTTCGGGGTATAATCAGGTAAAGATGGCGCCAGAAGATAAACACAAGACATCATTCCGAATTGAATAGGGGACGTTCTATTATAAACTATTTCCCTTTGGTCCAATCAATGCCGGAGCCACATATCAGAGGATGGCTACTACTCTCTTGCACGATATGATGCACAAGGAAGTGGAAGTCTATTTTGATGATATGATTGTGAAGTCAGAAACCAGAGAGTCCCATGTGGTTAGCTTGAGAAAATTCTTCGAGAGATGTTGGGAATTTGGCATGAGAATTAATCCTCAGAAATGTGTCTTCTTCCAAAGAATGAGAAGAAGGTCCGAAGCTTCCTGGGAAGGGTTGAGTATGTTAGCCGCTTCGTTGCCCAGCTTTCTAGTATTTGTGCGCCCATCCATCGGTTACTCAAGAAAGGAGTTCCTGTAAGATGGGATGACAGATGTTAGGGTGCCTTCGAACAAATTACGAGAAATTTGTCCAGTCCTCCGGTGCTCGAGCCTCCTAGGTAGGGGAAGCCATTGCTATTATATTTGACTATCACAAAAGAAGCCATGGGTGCAATGTTGGCTCAGTACCTGCCAGATTCCCGCATTGAGACCACCGTATACTATTTGAGCAAGAAATTCAATGAGCATGAACTGAATTACAATCTGGTAGAAAAGACTTGTGTGGCTTTGACCTTGGCTTGCTAGAAACTTCGGACTACTTTATCTCTTTCGAAGTCTTGCTTATCTCCCGAATGGATCCCATCAAATACTTAATGGAGAAGCCAGTACCAAGCAATCGCACAAGCAGATGGGTGGCAATCCTATCATAATTTGATATCCGGTTCGTATCTCAAAAAGCCATTAAAAGAGGAGCTATAGCTGATTTTCTGGCTTCACAACCAGTGGGCGGAGATGAGAGGTTTGAGCCACAGTTCCCCGATGAAAAGGTGATGAACTTGGAAGCACCAACATGGGAGATGCATTTTGATGGGGCAGCTAATGCTCGAGGTTTTGGGACGGGAGTAATCCTTATATCTCCTGATGGGGTAAGATATCCAATCTCTTGCAAGTTCTAATTTGAAGCTACTAACAATGTTGCCGTGTATGAAGCATGTACCATTGGTTTGGAGTTGGTGGATTAGAGTACTTGGGGATTCAGCTTTGGTGGTATTTCAAGTCAAAGGAGAATGGAGGATCGAAGAAGAAAGACTAATACCTTACCACGAACATTTAAAGATGTTAGCATCCAGGTTCGAAGAAATTGACTTCCAATACGTACCTAGGAGGGAGAATCAATTTGCTAATGCCCTGGCCACACTTTCCTCGATGATGGGAATGCCGAACAATGCTATCATCTTACCTTTAATGGTCCAAAAGAGGGGTCAGCCTTCCTTTAGCCAGAACAAGGGAACAGATGAACCTTGGTTCCAAGATTGTTTGAAAGATGTGCCTTCTGACGAAGCTTCCGTTATAGCTATCACCACCGTAGAGCTTGATCAACCATCACATAGCCAAACTATGAATGACGATGAGGATCATTGGTATAAAGATATCCTGGGATACCTTAAGTACGGGACGTTCCCTGAGGGTACTATAGAAATTGAGAAGAAGACTCTAAGAAGACTGGCCGGGGGGTATGTTGTGTGTGCAAAGAGCCTTTATAAACGGCACGCAACAGGGATCCAACTATTATACGTGGGTATGAGAGAGGCGGAGAAGATTATGGGGAAATTTCACGGGGAAGGTGAAGGCCCCCATATGGGAGGCGACATGTTAGCTCGGAAGATATTGCGATTGGGATGCTTTTGGTTGACCATGGAGGCTGATTGTGCCAAGTTTGTGAGGTGTTGTCATACATGCCAGATCCATGGGAAGCTACACTCCAGACCACCATCACCATTGACACCTATATCGTCACCTTGGTCGTTCTCCGCATGGGGTATCGATGTCATTGGGAAGATGGGGCGGCAAACGGACACGAGTACATATTAGTTGCCATTGACTATTTTACCATGTGGGTAGAGGCAGAGTCTTATACTAAGTTGACATCTAAGAAGGTGGCCAAGTTCATCCTAAACAACATCATCTGTCGTTATGGTATCCCGAATGAGCTGATATCAGATAATGGCCCACACTTCAAAGCCAATGTGGAAAAGTTGTGCCAGGATTACGGTATCAAGCATCGCAGGTCATCGCCTTATCGACCCCAGGCTAATGGTGTGGTGGAGGCTGCCAACAAAAATGTGAAGGTTATCTTGGGAAAGATGATATCAACACACAAGGAATGGTCAGAAAAATTGCCACTGGCAGTCTGGTGTTACCGGACTTCTATCAGATCCTCGACGGGTGCAACCCCATATTCCCTAGTGTATGGCATGGAAGCTGTGTTACCAATAGAACTGGAAGTGCATTCTTTAAGAGTGGCTCGGGAGAGTGAGCTTCCTGAGGCAGAATGGGTACAAGAAAGACTTGATCGGTTAGCATTACTTGATGAAAGACGATTATCCGCCTTATACCATGTGAAAGGGTACCAAAGGAGAATAGCTTGATCTTTTAATAAGCGAGTTCAAGAGAAAGGATTGAAGAAATGAGATATGGTGTTGAAGGAAGTAAGACAGCCCATACATGACCCTAGAGGCAAATTTAAGGCTAAATGGATTGGGCCTTACATCATGTCAAGAGGTGCAACGAAGATTAGAGACTTGGAGGGGAATGAGTTTCGAGAGCCAGTTAATCTGGACCAGTTGAAGAAATACTATATATAGACCCGATTTCCTGTGCTCAGGAAAAGAAAGAAAAATAAGATGAGCCATGGATTTGTAATAAGCATTAATTTGGGGTCCGGCCCGTTTTTATTAATAAAAGTTTAAAGGTTAACAAGAAAGGAAAAGGGAGTTCATTCACTCGTTTATTTTTGCATGCATTACACATGTCATGAAATTTATCCTAGCAAAACACCCAATATGCTTAAGCTTCCTCTTCATTATCACTGGGGGATTCGGACTCTGAGCAGATATTTGATCCTGAGAATCGGTTCCTATAACCTAAAAGGATCCATTCAGAATAACCCATACACTTCTTCAACCATTGTTGATACCCCTCAGAAGAATAGGGGGTCTTCGAATTGAGAACTTTAACCCTTATGGTCTGACTTCAATATCCGTGCATGAGCTTTATGGTCCGGTCGTCCATTAATATGTCGAGAGGAGAACATGAAGGCGGAGGAGTAAATTGAGCATGGCCGAACTGTCTAGCTATCCTAGCCGGATATTATTGAGTAGAACGATAAACCTCTGGGAGAACCACCACCTTTTGACCAGGCAAGCAAAAGACGACTTCTTGTATGTGAAACCAAGGGCAATACCACAAGATTCGGCTGTCAGCCATATTCTTTATAAAAAGCACCTAGTCTTTGGTAGAGGGAATAACAACGATGAGGTTTCACTCATGAAAATCCACGGGGGTATACCAACCAGACTTTGGGGGGACGATCTATTGGAAATGGTCGTATAACCACATCTGAAAGAGAAACAAGTCCGCAAGTTTTACACAAAATTGAGGGAGAATGAAGGCAACATTAAAAGTCAGAAGAGATCGAGGATGATACCTGGAGAAGGAGGGGAGAACCAGTCAAAGGTTTGCCAGGATAAGAAGCCAGAGTATCCAAGCAAATAAGAGTCTCGCTCAAGACAGAGGGCACCACATTGCAACCGTTAAAGAGCTTAGCCACCAACGCGCCAACACTAAGGGGGCACGCGCCGGAACGGGTGACTAACAAGAATTCGCTTACCATTACCAAAGCTAGGGCATGGTCGTGTTTGCATTCCAAGAAGGGCTGCATTCTAGATATCCGCGCAATGCAGTGCTAACAAAGTATTGATCAACTATGGGGGACAAGTTCATAAATCCCCCTTTGCCCAGCAAGTATTTCAGTTGGTTACCATCGAGGGATAGAAAGGAACTAACCTCCAGCTCAGCTATCGCAGTAGGAGAGATCATGGCAATGTCCTCCCCTATTTGAACCTCCAGAAGTGTGCCGAATTCATCTACCGTAGGACAAAGTTCTACCATGGAGGGACCAAAGCGGAATACGTGATGATCGCGATCCCAGAACATAGCAGCAGCACGAATTAAGCCCTCATCAATCTTCACGTTGGCCAAGTTGAACAAAGCACATAGTCCAGTTGGCTTGAGGTCAAAGCGACGCGTTTGGGAGATGCTCTCCATCCATTGGAACACCTTGGCACGAAAATCTTCACTCATATTTGCGTTAGATGTGCTTGAGATGTGTTCTGAAAAGTTGTGAAGAGTCCTGGGTACCTAAGGTTTTATTTATAATAATTTGAGGTCGGTGGACCGCCCGGCCGGCACTGTTCATCCGAAGAAAAATTCCAAAAAAAATCTGGAAAAATTAAGAGGGAGGGGAAAAGAAGAGAAGAAAAAAGAGAATATAAAAGAGAGGGGAGGAAAACATGTACATCTAGGGGCATTTTACGATCTTTTGCTTGAATTTGCAATGATATGTGCTATGATATGCCTGCGATGTGTTAGACGTATGCTTTGCTTTGGAATGATAAATCTTTTGAAAACCTGATAAGCCTACTCTTTGAATGATTGTTTTGATCTGAGGCTCTCCGAGTAGAAGACGAACCAAGGGATCCATAAACACACTTGACCTAGACTAGTTGAGACCTGAGGTTGCGAGGGGCAGATACCCCTAAGATACAAGTAGAATCGATGAGAGTTTCCAGGGGGCAGATACCCCTAAGACAGAAGTAGAGCCGATAAGAGTTGCCAGGGGCAGAGGCCCCTAAGACAAAAGTAGAGCCGATGAGAGTTGCCAGGGACAGATGCCCTTAAGACAGAAGTAGAGCTGATGAGAGTTGCCAGGGGGAGATACCCACAAGATAGAAGTAGAACCGATGAGAGTTGCCAGTGGCAGATGCCCCTAAGATAGAGTTAATGAAGATGTTAAGGGATAGATATCCCAGGGACGATGTCCCGACGTGGAGGAGCACCGAGATGACGAAGAAGAGATAAGCCTCCAGGGTGAGATGATTCTTCTCTTGTTTCTATTTTATCTTTATCTTCCACTGCATTGAAATCTGTTGAGATGTCATTCTTGTTTTTGATTACATTGCCGGCGGGTTGCCGAGGTTTGGTACTTGATGTTGTTTCGGCTGTTTGCCGGGTTAATTTATGGCTTAATAAGCTGGTTTACTCTTGTTCTTTATGACATCTCAGTTTAATAAGGTTTATGGATAATGTTTTGGGCAATGGTTTACGTATCCCGAGTTTTAGGGGCATTTTGGTCAATTCTTATTATTTTACTATTTTTATTGTTAATTTGGGATACTGGCGTTTCAGCTTGGTAGCGGAGGAGGCTTCAGATCCTTGGTTTTAAAAGTGTTTTAAACTTTGTTTTCAAAGTGATTTCTGTGTTTAGGCCTGTTTTCGAATTTATAACTTTAAAAGTGTTTTGACCCATTTGCATTCATATAGGCGTCGATATGGATCACCAGGGGCAGCACAATGCTGAGGATGATGCCGCTACTCATGTCTCCGACAACGTGTCGGTGATGCAGGTTCCCATTGGACAGGGGAACAATAATGCAGTAGGGAATGATGCTGCAGGTGGAGGAGAACAGAATGTAGTGCCACCCGTACCACCTGTTGTGGACCCAACGTTCCAGCAGTATCAGGCCTTTTTGCAGTGGCAACAGTTCCAGCAGTTTTAGCAGCAGCAGTAGGGTGCCCAACCGGTTGCACCTGCTGCGGCAGGTGGTATGGAGAGCGGATATAAGCATATGGATAAGTCAGCGGTCAAGGAATTCTCGGGTGAGGAGGGCGAAGCCAAGGAGTTTGATGATTAGTTCCGCCAGGTGGAGAATGTTCTGGAGAAGTTCACTTGTGCACCTGAGCACAGGGCTCGTTTTGCGGCACACAAGTTCACGGGTTATGCATTGACATGGTGGCAGGAACTTATGGCCAACTTACCGATGTTAGAACAATAGCCCTTCGCTAGAAGGGGGTGAATAGCGATAATCGAATTAAAACGAAATAGGCAGGAATCAAATGCGGAATTGAAAGATTGAAGGACACAAGGATTTTTATACTGGTTCACACACAACTAACTTGTGGCTAATCCAGTCCTTCAAGTCTCACTTGAAGATTTCACTATTTACGTTAAGCTTACGGGTGCTTAACAAACCGTTACAACCTAGGAATTCTAGTCACAAGAATCCTAAACCTGAAAGTTCAAGTCACATGAACTTCAGCTCTCTTGCTTGAAGATACCTCACTTCAAGACTTTTCACACAAGAAGATATACACCTCTTTCTTGTGAATCTAACCAAGGGAACTAACCTCCCTTAAGGTGTG
>JAKUCV010003168.1:3658-19752 GCA_028386065.3 Turnera subulata | reverse complement strand
GTAGATGGTGGGGAGTGGTGTATGCCGACCAACTTAGAGAATTTTTTGTTACAGTGTAGGTTGCAGCAGATCCTGGATGTTATGGCTCGAGAGGAACAAGTAGATTTTTCATGGGACTGTTGTTGATGTGGAGAGAATGGTGGACCTAGTTCGTGTTGGAGATATATTTTGGATTAAGGCCATGCATACTGATATCCCAAACAGTATCTCCCTGCTCATGTCAAATGCTGAGCCTTTGCTGTTCTGTAAAGGACCGAGGCGCAAATTTAAGTTGCTGGAACCGCCTCCTTAGCTTGGATTTCTAGTGATTCTGCTGAATTTGGGTGATTACGTGTGTGTTATCTTGGGTCGACTGTAAACTTAGAGCACTCTTACCTGCATGTTGTGTCAATGTAGGGTCTCTTGTAAATATTTGTAGTTTTATCAATAAAGCATTAGTTAGCATTAAAAAAAAAAAAAATTTATCTTATCCATATATCCATGTGATTGCGAATAATTAAGGTTAAATATGAAAAAGTGTATTTAGTACTCTTTGGGAGTCGGTAAATAAGTTTTCACAAGTTGTAAATAATCGGAATAAAAAAATAAATGAAATACCCATGTAAAAATTCTGAGTTGACAGTTGACACATCCAATTCCAGTAAATTCTTCTTGTGATTTCTGGCAAACTTTTCTAGTTACAATTTGTATCTGATTGACGAGGAATTCCAAAAAAAGAGGGTTTTGTTTTTTATTACGATTTTTTCTATTTACATTTTGTATCTGATTCACTCGGAATTCCAACGGGGAACTACCCTGTGTGGGAATTCCAGCACTGACATGAGCAGCACCATAGCTATGCTTCAAGGCTAGAATCCTCGTCCACATCCTCCGCATCAATACCTGGGTACTTTTTCAATTTTTCTAGGAGTAAATAGTTTTTTCTGTCCCTCCACTTTATCGATTTCACATTTGTTGTCCCTCTTCGTTTTTTTCACTCATGTCGTCCCTCAACTTTTAATTTACCGGGCCAGGTGGTCCTTTTTACCTGCTACAGCAGGTTGGTTGCTGTGGTGCTGACACGTGGTATTGGGGCCCATGATCTGCACAATTTTTTATTCTTTTTATCCTTTTTTATAGTTTTCCAAAAATTTAGGCCTTAAAAATATTTATTTAAATTAGAATTTTTTTAGAAAATAAATATTAATTTCTAAATCTGCATTGAGAAAAAATTAAATATGATCATCATATTCTCACCTAATCCCTCTATAATATTCCGGTTAAAACTAAAACAATGGGAGAGACATATCTAATTCTAAACTATAAATTAAAAAAAAAACAATGAGGGAAATTAATATAGTATTTTGGTTGTTAGAAATTGATATGTCGAAAAAATTATAGGTTAAAAATAATAAAATCCAGTATATAATGAGGGAAATTAAGATTTACTTATTTTAAAGGATTTTAAAAATAAAATTTGATTAAAGAAAAAAAGATGAAGTAAATAAGTTGTGTGTGGACCCCACTGCCACCAGTCAGCTCCACAGCTATCAACCTGCTGCAGCAGGTAAAAAGGACCACGTGACCCGGTAAATTAAGAGTTGAGGGACGACATGAGTGAAAAAAAAAAGAAAAGGAACAACAATTGCGAAATCAATATAGTAGAGGGACAGAAAAAACTATTTACTTGTTTTTCTAGGATTAGTAAAAAAAAGATGAGAACTTTTTCTAGGATAGTAAAAAAAGTGAGAACAAAATCTCTCAACTGGGCACTTTTAGACCACCGCCTACGGATTAAATTCTCTTCAGCTTTTACATTTTTTGAATGAATTCTAAGAAGTGGGTCTTTGGTCAATAAATGATTGGTTCTAGAAAGTCTCTGTACAAAATATCTAAGCAGCCATTTGTGGTGGTGGTGACAGTACATACCAAGAATTTCCTACAAAAGCATTATTTTTGTAAACATTATATCGCTGCATTTCGAAATATCTATGTTGTTTGAGCAAGAAAATATCTCCAGATTTGAAAATATCTGAAAATATCTCCGGGTTCAGTTAAGATTTCCATAGCAATACAACATCGGAAAAAAAAAAATGATATTACCCTGTGTGAGAAAGGGCATGTTTTTGTGGAAAAAGAAACGAAATTAAAGAATCATTACAAACAACGTAGTTTGTATGATTCCTTGATCCCTTCTTGTTGTTGGAAATAGTAATCATTATTGTTGCAGCTGCATATATATATAGATATATATACATTTTCCCGAAACTGGTAAGGACCATGAAAGCACATAGTGGAATAACATACCAAGCAGTGACATATACTGAACCAACAACTACTTTACTGATGAATTCTACTATTATTAAAGTAGAAATTGGTAAAAACCATAAAAGCACATATATAGTGGAATAACATACCAAGCACTGACATATATTGAACCACGAACACTTAATTTATTGATAAACAGTAATATTATTAAAGTAGAAATCAGGCAGACAGAATTATTAGTTAAACGTCCATGAAGCAAGCCATGCGCACAAGACCAACTCCAAACAGAAAAATTGAAACTGACTATGTTTACCTAAAACTTAATTATGCCATAAAACAGTCTGGAGGAATACGGGGAACCAGATTCTCTCCCTGTTTGTTGCTGGTTCCATGATTAAATTTTCAGAGCTTTTGGTAGTTGACAAGGGTTGGCAAGCAAAGCATGGGTTGAAAAGAATGTGGAGCACCAGGAATCTTAACAGGGATGAGCTTTTCCTGCTTGAGGTGATACCACCCGAGGACATCCGACGAATTAAAAAAATGCAACAAAACTTTCTCTTTGTTCTTGGAGTAAGCTAGAGGGTACACATATCTATCTGCTCGGGAGGTAATTAGGTTGAAAAGTTTGGTCCATTCTCCTCCATATTCATTCATCACCCACGCACCGATGTCCCACGTAATACCATCTCTGCAATGACTGAATGTTGCACACAAAAGTCCTCCCAAGACCGCAAGAGTTGGATCACAATATCTTCTATACTGAACTAATGGCAGCTTGTAACATTCCAGCGTCTCAAGTTGGAGGGCAACAATCTCAGAGCGAAAACCATCACTACGTCTACGTGCCAGCCAATGTAGAGCACCATTAACAAAGCAAGATAACGTACGACGTGAATGACATACATCATCATCAGGGAGAGTATGGAACGTTGTGAAACCGTTAGCTTCCAGATTGTAAGACTGGAACTCGCAAATACCTCGTCCATGGGGTTGTGCTGCTACTTTCTGCACCAGCCTGTACTGGTCACTACATGTATCGTGATAGAAAACAGAACGAGTGGTTGTTTGCATCATTGCTTGTGTATCTCCGGGAGCTAGTAGAGTAGAGTAGCACTGATTGGTTGTAGGGTTCCAGAAATCCAAATTTCCATATCGACTGCCCAAAACAAGCATACCATGGCAAGAACCCAGAGGGAGACGCCCACCTCGCTGCTTGAAGGGACAAGAACGTGGTCTTACTTGTCTTAAGGTGCTTGCACCATCATCGTCGTTATCATCATCGAGAGAGTAGAAATCTGCAAAGAACACATAGCCGGTACTCTCATCGATGTATTCGTTTGTCACTATAACAAGCATGAGATCATCGTTGGTTTCCATGGATGCAGAGAGCTGGAGGCGGGAGAAATAAGAACTTTCGATCAGGGAACACCATGCCTTTGATACAGCCTTGAATCGCAACACACTCTTCATCGGAAGACAACACAGAATATCGGGAACAACATCCAATGGGATTGATATTCTTCCTGCTGCAGACATCGTAATCTCACCACCCTTGTCCATGACTTCGCCAATCATAAACAAATAAAGAGCAGAACAATCAGTTTAGGGTTAAGGGGAGGTTGTCCAAATCTAGGATGGGTGGGGAGCAGTCTCACTTTTAGAGTGAAAGCACTTGGAAACAGGTGGTTACTAATAAATTAGCAAGAGAAATAGGTAAAGGGGTCGGTGCTGCCGCTTGTAACCCTATTCTGTGTCATATATTTTTTTTTATATAAAAAATCTTAATTATGTGTTTGTGACCGATTAATTCGATGAGATCCGAATTTGTTAATTCAATTCACTCATCTTTATTGTTTGTAGATGCCAACAAATCGTGGGTGGAATATGGAAAGCCTTAATTATTCCACGTCCGCTCTTGTAATTGAAATACGAGATGGTTTCATGACCACATAAAATTGCATGGAAGATATATGGTTTCTTGGGTGAGTATCCAGATTCCAGTGTACATCAATAGCAAGCTATCAAAGGCCAGTTTGACATAGCTTAACGTACTTGGACTATAATTATATATGAGACCTTTCCCGGGGCTTGAGAATTATTAAGTAGGACCCTAACAATACTACTACTTTACGAATACTATATTATTAGCTTGGAGAAAATTGATGAAACCGAAGAAACTGAACGCTCATTTCAATCATATGGAGTGACACCAAATTTGCTGCTGTCAACTTTGCTGGTAAGTCCATTGAAAGAATTATCAATAAGTCTGTTGAAAGTCTTGCTTAGTTTCTTAGTTTCTTCTGTCTGAATTATCAATAAGAATTATCAACCAAGCAAATGAAGAAACTAAACAGGACTTTGCTCTCAAGGCAAAGTCTTTTCCATCAGTTGGCAAAGTTGAATCAAGAGAACTCGAAAACGCAAGAAAGCCAAGGAGAAAAAAGACACTTTTTTCTTGGGATAAATCCAGAGATCCATATTGATGAAATGAAATGAAATGAAAAGAAAAGAAAACTAGTGTTGGTTTGGTCCAAGTGGTAAGCAACTTAGTTCTGCTGAAGCGAAATCCCAGGTGTGAGTGTTGTGTATGCATAAAATCCATGGGGGACTCACCTACCATATTCAGGTGCACAACCCTGGTCGAATCCGAATTAATCGGAGCAAAATAATAGATACCGTTTGGTGAAAAAAAAAAAAAGAAAACACTGCAATGTCAAAAGAAAACACGCATAGTAACAGAACCTAATTAAATGAATCAATTACAACAATCACAAACAAAGCAAAAGCAACTTCACCAATCTCAGGGAAAATATACAAATCAAAGGGGAAACCGTCTGATAATTTATAATCCGTTGAAATGCAGAAAACTGTGAAATAAACTAATCCATAATATACTCAATACGTCATTATATACAAAATATATAGAATCAGGTCTTTGAACTTGGAGAAAGGGCATGTTTTTGTAGAAAAAACGAAATTAGAGAATCATTGCAAAAACCAACTCCACTCAAGTATCTTACAAAACCTCCCTCCAAAAGGTACTAACAGCACCACCAAATAAGAGAGTGTAGATAACAACACTACAACAAAGAACAAGAAGAGTTATAGAGAAATTCACCAAAAGCTACAGCAGAATTTCGACCTCCCAAAGTAACAACTCCACAACTCGAAATTCGATCTCCACAGTTTCGATTGTAGTTGAGTGTGTTGGCAGAGGCGGATCCAAGGGGAAAGCAGGGGCCCTGGTCTCCTCTAGATCAAATTTCTTATATATGATTAATGTGATAATATCATAATTTAAGGCGTGGCCCAGTGGTTTGCGCCCCCCCCCCCCCCCCCCCCCCCCCCCCCCCCCCCCCCCCCCCCCCCCCCCCCCTCCCCGGGCTTTGAACAGAGCTGGGCAAAATAGAAAAGGTTGCCGGAAAACCTAAACTTTCTATGATAACGAAAAAACTTCTTTTCTATTGTGTTTTCTAAAACCTAAACTTATTTCAGACTTAGTATAATATATATACCAAGTATAATGGGTTCTAAAGATAGGCCAATCCATATTGGCCTATTTTCCGCATAGGAGGGAAACCCAAAAAACCCAACAATTCTCCCCCTTCCCGACTAGATGGAGGTAATCGCCATCCAGGCGACTGAACAACAGTCTTCACATTTCTTCTTCGGCAAAGCTTTTGTCATCATATCAGCACCATTATCACCTGTACATATCTTCTCATGCTCAAGTAGCTTAGAATCCAAAACATCTCTAATCTAATGATATCTAACATCAATATGTTTAGATCTTCCATGAAACGTAGAGTTCTTGCTAAGATGAATGGCACTCTAACTGTCACAATGCAACACATACCTCTGTTCTGTAAAACCAATCTCTTGCACAAACCTCTTCATCCATAGCATCTCTTTACTTGCTTCAATGGATGCTATAAATTCTACTTCAGTAGTAGACAAAGCAATACACTTCTGCAATCTAGAATGCCAAGCAACTGCTCCCCCTGCAAAGGTAATCAAATAACCTGAAGTAGATTTCCTAGCGTCTAAATCTCCAGCCATATCAGAATCAGTGTAACCTATTACCTGTTCCAAAACAAAGGCTAAGATTAGAAGTACCACAAAGATACCGCATAATGCACTTCACAACATTCCAATGCTCTCTCCCTGGATTAGAAAGAAATCTACTAATAGTACCAACTGCATGAGCAATATCAGGTCTTGTGCAAACCATTGCATACATCAAACTACGGAGTAGTAATGCATAAGGAATCCGTGACATATCGTCCTTCTCTTGCTCACTAGAAGGACATCTGCTTCTTACTCAACTTAAGATGCACAACAAAGGGTGTACCTACTACTTTTTCTTTATCCATTTTGAATCTTTGAACCACCTTTTCAATGTAGGTTTGTTGTGATAGCCATAACTTCTTTGCTGCTCCATCACAAATAATCCTTATCCTAAGAATCTGCTTTGCTGGTCCTAAATCTTTCATGGCAAAACAAAATGATCAGAAAAGGTCTTCTTGAAACTTTGCTCTTTCATAACAGAATCAAATTTTCTTTACCATTGCCTAGGAGCTTGCTTCAAGCCATATAAACTCTTCCTTAACTTGCAAACAAAATTCTCTTTACCTTTGACTTCGAATCCTTCTAGTTGCTCCATGTATAATTTTTTCTTCCAAATCACCATGAAGAAAAGTTGTCTTTACATCCATTTTTTCAACCTCAAGGTCAAGACATGCTGCCAATCCCAAAACAACTCTGATAGAGGACATCTTTACAACTGGAGAGAAAATTTCTTCAAAGCCTATACCTTTCTTCCGGCTAAAGCCCTTGACAACTAACCTGGCTTTGTATCGTGGAGTAGTAATGCCACTTTCGTGCTTTACTCTAAAAACCCATTGATTCTTCAAAGCTCTTTTATTCGTAGGTAACTTAGCCAAATCATAGGTTTGATTGTCATGTAAGGATTTCATCTCATCCTTCATAGCTTCAAGTCATTCCTTCTTCTGTTCACTCTCCATGGCTTCTTTGAAACATTCAGGTTCTCCCTCATCAGTCACAAGCATATACTGACTTGGTGGATACCGTGAAGAAGGCTTTTTCACACTACTAGATGGCCTGTGAGAAGTTTCTGCAACTTCCTCAACTGTTGCATCTGTCTATTCTGGCTGCTGCATCGTCAACATCATCCACTATATCATCAAACAATTATGAACCATGCTGATCATCCACTATATCATCAAACACATGTGAACCCTACGGATCATCCGGAACATGATCGTCAAACTGAAATTTATCTTAGATATCACCATGTTGAAAATCATATTCTGCCACGTCAGGTATCTTAGTCGAAGGAACTAGCTCAAGATCAACCAAACTCTCTTGGTTTTCAGAAACTACATTTTTTGCTTTTCTAATATCTTCAATGTTCTGGTCTTCAAAGAATACCACATCGCAGCTTCTAACTAGCTTTTTCTTCAACCGGATCATACAACCGGTAGCCAAATTCCTCTTGATCATATCCGATGAAGATAAACTGTCTAGTCCTGACATCCACTTTCGACCTTTCATCCTTAGGAACATGCACAAAAGCTTTGCATCCAAAAACTTTCAAGTGACCACCTTTAAACTTTTCTCTGCCCCTCTCTTGAACGACAAGAATATCAGATTGTGATGATGAATATGAACCCTCAGATCTTCTTCTCGACTCTTCATTCAAAACACCACTTTTAACATACTCCATTTTCAAAGCACCATTTGGAGCAGAATTGGCTAAAGAAATACGAAGAGTCTCCCAAGAATCTGGCAAATTGTTCAACAACCAAAGTCCCTGTATCTCTTCGTCAAACTTAACTCCCATTCCAGTTAACTGATCAAGGATACCTTGAAAATCATTCACATGATCTAAGATAGAGCCACCTTCCTTGTATCTCAAATTCATCAACTGCTTCAACAAGAATTGCTTGTTGTTACCTGGCTGTGAAGTATACAATGTCTCTAGCTTATCCCACAAACTTCTGGCATGTTCTCATTAACAATGTGATTCAAAACAATGTCTTCTACCCATTGCCGAATATAGCTACAAACCTGTTGGTGCTCAACTCCCAATCCTCGACAAACATAGAATCAGGTTTATTGGAACCAAACACTAGTAGATGCATCTTTTTCACAAACAAAAGATCTCTCATCTTACCGTTCCACTAGTGGTAATTAGCTCCATTCAAACATACCATCTTGCTGACATTAGCCTCCATATTAAGTTCAGTTATACAACTGACAACCAAAGCTCCGCTACCAGATGTTAGAAAGTAAAGCGCCGGGAGTAGCCCGCAAGTAGGGGAGAAAACAAGCGAGGCCCAAGTGAGATCCACACACGTGGGCCTGGACACCACAAAGTAACCCAAAACCTTAAGGCATTGGGTACATGGGTCCTCTCCACTTATATTTCACTCACTTGGTCTCTTTTCATCCGAGATGGGACAATTACTCATAGTTGAACACCCAACAATCTCCCCCTCAAAAGTGAGTTTCTTCCACATCGGGCTTAGCCATACTCCCCCTACAACGAAAGCATCTTTTGCGACATCCTCAAGAGCCCGCTCCACAACACCAGACCGGTGTTCAAAGGAGAACTGTGACATCCCGGGGTCTATGAGGGCGGGAAGTGAACGCCGGTGCCGGGATGAGCATGGACAAGGAGCGGCTTCTGGCAGGCTTCTAGACGGAGGGGCACAAGAATGAACCGAATCCACACCGGAATAGGAGAGATCCTGAGACTGTGTAGGAATGGGGCTGCACAGTTGGGGCGATTTCATAATTATACGGGTATGGGACTGTATAATTAAGAATAGCTCAAATAAAATGATTTCGAGGTTGTACAGGTATGGGACTGCACAATCGAGAATAGCTTAAACGGTTTAATGGGTACTAACTATATCAACAAGGTGCACCTACCTTTTCGGTGCTCATTCTAGAAGAACTCTAAAGTTAAATGTGCTTGACTTGGAGCAATTCTTGGATGGGTGACCTCCTGGGAAGTTTTCCCCGGAAACATGCAAGTGAGGACAAAGCATGTTGGAAAGGTCCCGTGTTGGTCTGTAGTGACAGTTCACAAGCCGGGACATTACAGTTGGTAGCGGAGCTCCCGGACTCCTCTAGTACGATGCAGGGTTCGGGGACGAACCAAGCGGAAGCTGGGGGGCCTGTGACTTCCCGGGGTCTATGAGGGCGGGAAGTGAACGCCGGTGCTGGGAAGAGCATGGACAAGGAGCGGCTTCTAGACGAAGGGGCACAAGAATGAACCGAATCCACACCAGAATAGGAGAGATCCTGAGACTGTGTAGGGATGGGGCTGCACAGTTGGGGCGATTTCATAATTATACGGGTATGGGACTGTATAATTAAGAATAGCTCAAATAAAGTGATTTCGAGGTTGTACAGGTATGGGACTGCACAATCGAGAGTAGCTTAAACGGTTTGATGGGTACTAACTATATCAACAAGGTGCACCTACCTTTTCGGTGCTCATTCTAGAAGAACTCCAAAGTTAAATGTGCTTGACTTGGAGCAATTCTAGGATGGGTGACCACCTGGGAAGTTTTCCCCGGAAACATGCGAGTGAGGACAAAGCATGTTGGAAAGGTCTCGTGTTGGTCTGTAGTGACAATCGACAAGCCGGGACGTTACAAGAACACACCTGCCATTCTCTTATGTTTTCAAGAGTCACGCCTTACAACTCCACACATTAGTCTGAAACTGGAGTCTCTAGCTCGCTCCACGTGGGGGGCAGCAACCACGGGGTAACCATGTCGCTTATCAATATTTATCACAGCCGAACCATCGCCTCCGCTACCACTTATTATCAAGTAAATTACCGGGAGTAGCCCGCAAATTGGGGAGAAAATAAGTGAGGCCCAAGTGAGATCTACACGTGGGCCTGGACACCACAAAGTAACCCAAAACCTTAAGGCATTGGGTACATGGGTCCATTCCACTTATATTTCACTCACTTGGTCTCTTTTTATCCGATGTGGGGCAAACCATGTCGCGTATCAATATCGATCACAGACGAACCTTCGGCTCCGCTATCACTTGTTATTAAGTAAAGTGCCGGGAGTAGCCCGCAAATCGGGGTGAAAACAATCGAGGCCCAAGTGAGATCCACACACATGGACCTGGACACCACAAAGTAACCCAAAACCTTAAGGCATTGCGTACATGGGTCCATTCCACTTATATTTCACTCACTTGGTCTCTTTTTATCCGATGTAGGACAATTACTCATACTTAAACACCCAACAATCTCCCCCTCAAGTGTGAGTTTCTTCCACATCGGGCTAAGGCATACTTCCCTTAGAATGGAAGCATCTTCGACGACACCCTCAAGAGCCCACTCCACAACACCAAGCACGTGTTCAAAGGAGCACGCGCCTGCCAATCTCTTAGGTTTTCAAGAGTCACACCTTACAACTCCACACCTGGGCCTGAAACTGGAGTCTTGAGCTCGCTCCACGTTGGGGTAGCAACCACGGGACAAACCATGTCGCGTATCAATATCAATCACAGCCGAACCATTGGCTCCACTACCACTTGTTAGAAAGTAAAGCGCCGGGAGTAGCCCGCAAATCGAGAAGAAAACAAGCGAGGCCCAAGTGAGATTTACAATCGTGGGCTTGGACACCACATAGTGACCCAAAGCCATAAGGTTTTGGATTACTTTGTGGTGTCCGAATCCACGAGTGTGGATCTTACTTGGGCCTACTCCCGGCATTTATTTTCTCCCTGATTTGGGGCTACTCCTGGCGCTTTACTCGCTAACACAATCAACATTGTTTTTATGAATCCTTGATCTCTTCCTTTTCTTGGAAACAGTAATCATTATTGAGGGTGCACCTGCATTTATATAATATATATCCATGTTTTCTGAATTGGCAGGGACCATATAACATACTTAGCACTGACATATATTGAACCAAGAACACTTTATTGATGAACAGTAGACAGAACTATAGGAGAAGACACCAGCAGCATATACTAGTTAAACTTCCTTGAAGCAAGCCTTGCAAGAACAACTCCAAACAAGATTTTGGCATAAAACAGTCAGGAGCTAGGAATAAGGGGAACCAGACTTGGTGAAAACAAACATAATTACCGTATTCTCTCCATAATTAATTTGTCAGCTTTGGTACGTAGTTGACAAGGCTTGGCAGACAAAGCATTGCTTGGAAAGAATGTGGAGCACCAGGAATGTTAACAGGGATGAGCTTTTCTTGCTTAAGGTGACACCACCAGAGGAAATCCCACGGATTAGAATGATAGAAAAAATGCAACAAAACTTTATCTCTATTCTTGGAGTAAGCTATAGGGTATACATATCTATGTATGCCACAATCTACCGAGGTTAGGTTGAAAAGTTTGGTCCATTCTCCTCCATATTCCTTCATCACCCACACATCAATGTCATACGTACTAGTATTAGTACTATCTCTGCGATTACTGAATGTTGCACACAAAAGTCCTCCCAAGACTGCAAGAGTTGGAACACAATATCTTCTATACCGAACTAATGGCAGCTTGTAACATTCCAGCGTCTCAAGTTGGAGGGCAACAATCTCAGAGCGAAAACCATCACTACTTCTAGGTGCCAGCTAATGTAGAGCACCATTAACAAAACAAGATAATGTACGACGTGAATGATATACTTCATCATCAGGGAGAGCATGGAATGTTGTGAAACCATTAGCTTCCAAATTGTAAGACTGGAACGAGCAAATACCTTTTCCATGGGGTTGTACTACTACTTTCTGCACCAACTTGTACTGGTCACTACAGGTATCGTGATAGAAAATAGAACGAGTGCTTACTTGGTTCAGTGCTGGCGTTTGATCGGGAGCTACTAAAGTAGAGTAGCACTGATTAGTTGTAGGGTTCCAGAAATCCAAATTTCCATCCTCACTGCCCAAAGCAAGCATGCCATGGCAACAACCCGGAGGGAAAGTGTAACCATTGCGAGGCTTGAAGGGACAAGAACGTGGCCTTACTTGTCGTAAGCTGCTTGCACCATCATCATCAACATCATCGTTATCATCATCGAGAGAGTAGAAATCTGCACAGAACACATAGCCGGTATTCTTATCGATGTATTCATTTGTCAGTATAGCAAGCATGAGATCATTGTTGGTTTCCATGGATGCAGAACTATGAATCATTTTTTATAGGTCTTTGAAGCGCAGCACACTCTTCATCGGAAGACAACACAGAATAGCGACAACAACATCCATCGGGATTGATTTCCCTCTAGCTGCAGACATTGTAATCTCACCATCCATGTCCATCACTATTTGCCAATCATGAACAAATATAGAACAGCTCTAGGCAACGACTATTTGTTTAGGTTGAATCACGTTTGTGTTTTCTCGTTTTTGGTGCTTTGATTTAACGAGCGTGCAAGGCCGTTTATAAGGCCTAATCCACACCGCCGCCATGTTAACCATGGTTATTAACCCAGAGGAATACAATTATGAGAATAACCGACTTATGTTTGTTGGGTAAATCGTATATATAGGGTCTGTACTGTTTCAAAAGTACCCTTTGGGGGTCTATACTCTTTTTTGTCCCTTTTACGGGTCTGTATTCTTAGTTCCCATCCCTTCTAGGGGTCTCGGGCAGCCCCGCTGATGACGTGGACTGCCCAGCCAGGAGGTAAAATGCACGCGCCTTCTTTTTTGACACATGGCAGCGCGTGAAGCGCGTGACGTCCACGTAACCATCCAGCATGGCATGGTGGGACCCACCAACGATTTTTTTTCTGAAAAAAATTACAATTTATTAAATTTTAAATTTCATTTTATTAATCTCACTAATTCGAATTTTTTAAACAAATTAAACCACCCCTACCCACGATTAAACCGTCCAGCATGGCATAGTACGCGCCTCACGGGCTGCCACGTTTACAAAAAAGTGGGCCCGTGCATTTTGCCTCCGTGCTGGGCAGTCCACGTCATCTGCGGGGCTGCCGGAGACCCCTAAAAGGGACGAGACTAAGAGTTAGACCCGTAAAAGGGACAAAAAAAAGTATAGACCCCCAAAGGGTACTTTTGAAATAGTACAGACCCCATATATGCGATTTACCGTATGTTTGTTCTTTGAGAATTGAATAACCGACTTACTTACTACTACTTATTGTCTCTTACGTTTCCTATGCGTAGTTAGTGACCCCAAAAAATCGTAGATGGAGGGCAAGTAATACTTTGCCAAAAGTAACTTACTTACTATACGTTGTCTAATTTGTATTTGATTACACGGAAATTGATCTTGTGATGTGTTTGTGATATTTGTTGTCCTAACCATTGTTTTTCTATCCACAACTAAGGTATATGGCACCAGGCTATAAAAGGTTGAACTAGTCTTTCTGTATAAACATGTTCATGTAATAGGGCTGCTAATATCAAGAAATGAAGTACGCGAAGCTCCAGAACTGTAGGCTCAGGCAAGATGATTTCTTCATAGCTCCGGAAACCAGCCACACAAGTGGAGAGGCAGGTGAAAAGGGAGTCGAGGCTTAGAACAAGGTAACAACAAAATTTGTAGAATTTGTAGAAGCTACGCAAAGGGCCATTACGGCTAGCCAACCCTATTCATTCTCTATCATATATAATATTGTTTTACTGGGTTTTTCTGGGTCTTTTCATTTGTGACCGATTGTTTAGGATCATGTTAATCAAAATCAGAACAATGGAGATAACGGTGTAAAAATTACTATCAATCAGGGTATGAAAATTAAGGTTAATTACGAGTTTTCACAAGTTGTAAATTATCGGAAACAAAAAAAAAGAAATAAATGAAACACCCATGTAAAAATTCTCAGTTGACACATCCAAGTCCAGCAAATTCTTCATATGATTTCTTGCAAACTTTTCTAGTTTCAATTTGTATCTGATTGACGCGGAATTCCAAAAGAGGATTTTGTATTTACTTACAAACTTTTCTAGTTACAATTTGTATCTGATTGACGCGGAATTCCAAAGGTTTGGAGGGTTTTTCTTTTGCCTACAAATTTTTCTATTTACATTTTGTATCGGATTGACTTGGAATTCCAAAGGGGAATCCTCATCCTCCGACGACAACAACAGTCCCCTCCATCGGGTGGAGGTATCGGTTAGGGCATGAAGATGATCGATAGATGCCAGTGAGTGGAGGATCTTGCCACCCCACAATTCCAAGCAGATGTAGAGGAATGCATGTCCGAGCGTATCAGCATCATCCCCGTTGAGGCCAACGAATGTTGCCGAGGAAGATAGAGCAAAAGATGGTTAGAGACAGTAGCTCCATGGACCAGACTCTTCAAGAAAGCAAAGAGCACCAAAGCTTCCAGAAAGCAAAGAGCTCCCTGCGCAGTGCGCCTAGTTCATTTTCACCATCTTTGGCCCCTTTTTATTCCCTCTAACACCTATGCTGGGTCTAAATGGCCCCCCTTGCGAAGCCTCAGGCCGAGAAGATGAGAGGGGAATTGCTAGAGCACAGTCCAAAATCCAATCTGAACAAGGTAGAGGAGTGGTGATCAGCATGATTAATAAAAAAAAAAAAAGCAAATTAACAATATGGTGATGATCAGTAGGATTATCAATAAGGCATGAATGGAATTGCTAAAAGAAGGTTCTACTCGTAATTAATAATCCTCATTCAACCATTCAAATGGGTTCACGGTCTTCATTTCAATTGTCTATTGAATCTGTCATAATTGTCATGGCTAGGATCTGTCAAGCCAAGTTATATAAAAACAAACAAAAAGAAAACATACGTCGAGACCAAGAAAAAAAAATAGTCAAATAAACTTTATGAATCAAAATCACAAACTTTATAACCAAATAAACAAGCTCATGATTTTGAAAACCATTCTGGCTTGGAATATTGTTTTGTATCAAGATCTAATGATCTATAGAGTGTGTTGAGAGGAAAAGAAATTTAATCTATTCACGAAAAGAGAAATTGAAGTCAATAATAATTCCCAAGACAGCATATATACCCCAAATATCCTTGGGTGTGGTGATCTGCGGATGTGCTTGGCTTGTTTTACCCTTCTCCTGCTCTCCATCAAGGTTCGGTGCCTGTATAGCTGCATCAAATATCATTCATAAATTAATCATATAGGCGTCGATTTCATCTTCATATACTTCAAAATAAAACCACAACGATACTAGGGCAAACAGCTATGTATTATGTAAATGAAAACGCTGATGTGATGCCATTTACAAAGAAAAGTGGGAGAAAATATGACCTTAGCAGTGTCTGGTAAATCGCTAATCCGATCAATGGGACGTTTTGGCTCCATTACTTTCACTATTATCACCATCTTCATCTTTCTTTTCATCACATACACAAAATATAGTCATTAGGTGGGTTGGTCTTCTAGGCTGCTGCTATAATTTGTTTTTGTCAAGGCTGCTGCTATATGATGTAAACCGCTTACAATCTTTATATATATAGGAACCAAAATAGTTTTCTAAAATTGTACTAAGGGTTTCATCCAACATCAGGGTTGGTGGGAAAATAACTTTCACTAGATAAGTTTCACTAAGATAAGGATGACTATCATTAATTATTTATTTTTGGTTGATTGGATGACTATAATTGTAAGAAGAGAAGAAGAAGAAGAAAAGTATGACTAGCTATGATAATATGCAATTTAGGAAATTTCGAAATTGCTATATAGGTCAGTAAAAATTGATTCTAGAACATTGCTTAGTTGGTTGTGTTCAATCTTTTTTTTTTTTTGATGCTAATCAGGATTTTATTTACCTCTTAAAAGATAGATAGATACAGGGGTAGAAAGGCGCAAAGTCATT
>JAKUCV010003167.1:0-24221 GCA_028386065.3 Turnera subulata | reverse complement strand
GAAGCAGACGCGGAGGAAGAAGGATCCGCGGGTCGTCCATCGGGTCGATGCCTCTTGGCGGCGCGTCAAGCGGTGGCGACGGGCGTAGGAAACGGTGTTCGATCGGCGACGGGACGTGGAGGCTGCTGGTGTGAGCGGTGTAACGAGCAGCGGCGCCGATCTCTTCGGCGTGAACAGTAACCCAAGGGAGAACTTGAGGGTGACATACTATGTATGTTTCTTTTTCTGTATTTTTCTTTCGATTTCTGGGTTGATTTTCCTGCTTAATTTTGTTCCTTGATCGGGTAGAAACAATTGTGCTGATAACGTGTTAAAAATTGAGTGTTTATACTGATAAAATCATAGTTGAGGGTGATGAAGGAAGAAGCACAGGAGAGGAAGAAAAGAGCCGAGAGGGGAACCATTTTCCTCTTCATTCACATGAAACCCAGTACAATATATAGAGAGGGGGTAGGTGTAATAGTAAACTAATGACATCCACGTTTTTTTTATAACATTACGCTGGTTCTCGAAACAAGAAATTTACAGCCTGCCAAAAACACACAGTAGTGACATACCTGTAAATATGTAAAAAATTCTAATTTTATTAATGGCAATTGTGTAATATGATGCCTACTAGAAAGCAAAGAGATTCCTCCCATTGGGTGCGTGATTCTTTCTTCTTCCTTAGCATCTTTGTGAAAAACTTGTTGCTCATCCTTTGACTTCTACTTCTTGTTTTTTTTCATTTTTGTTGTCTATTTTTGTCATTATTTATTCTTTATTTCATCTATGCTCTCCTTTTGTTAGATAGGATAACAAATTGTAGTGTGCTTGTAAATATGTCGCACTCCAACTGTCTGATCAAAAAGAGAAAAATTAAGTACATTTGTTCATGGAAATAGGCAAGTATTCCTATGGTGAGTTGAGTTTTTTTGTTTTACATCCTTCAGGTATTTGGTATACAAACTAATTAAACTATTAATTTTCTACAAGGTGAGAAATGAACAAATCCGTTTCTGTTGACGTATTTAGTTCTCTCCTTAACTCTTGTGTCTTGTTGCATATAAAGAGGACAGCTAACCAAGCGCTTACTGGAGTGCAAAGGCTGCCGCATCAGGAACCGTAGGACCTTGTTGGCTGTCCTCCCCTCCCAAAAAATTCATGCGCATTTTGTCTTTAGATGCATATAATTAATATATTTTACACATGAATGGAATGTTGTTTATGGCTAAAAAAACTCATTCTCACTCGTCAAGGTGCTGAATTTATTACATTGGCAAAAAATTCATTCTCAGTAGTACTCTGTTGTTTTTTTTGTTTTCTCAAGATGCCTATCAATTAATGTGCACTTTATTTTTATCAAAATAACATTGATTTCCTAATAATAAAAGGAAGTAACATAGCTTTTAATCATTTTGTAAATTTAATATCAACATTGAAGCGCCCCGACCCGTATTTACCGAGCACAGTAAACACGTGCCGAAACTATTTTTATTGATAGAACAGACAGTACATCGCAGTCAAAATACTACACAGTAAATCCAAATACAACAGAAATATCATCCGTCATCCATATACGGGGACCATTATTCATACCACACACTAGCTCAACAGCAGCAGCATATCCAGTATAAACATCATCATAAGCCAAATAGGAAAGCAACAACACAGCAACATATATAACACAGCAGTGGAAGACTTATATGCACATGCAGCGGAGGTATGGATCCGGAGTCAGGTGGAGAAGAAAGCAGCAGCCATCGAACGTCGAACCTGAACTACGAAACAACTTAACCTACGGGATGAAACCCCGCAGGCGAGGGGTGAGTCCGAAGTGCTCACCGACGAAGGATAAACAGTGATATGCAGGCAACCGTAATACAGTAAAGAAATCACAGGCAAACAAAAATACAAATCAAACAAGACTGAGCCAAGACCAAAAGAATATCTTATTATTATTCCCAATTTTATCTTCCGGGCCCCGTCACTAGACAAGCTAGGGTCGTACCAGATTATCAATTAATTCCGGATGCCAGGTCAAAGAACCATACCAAATCTTACCAAATCGGGACCACGTCCCATAATAACCATACCATACCGGGTTCAACAACCCAAAATTACCATACCGGGATCAACATCCCAAAATAACCATACCGGGATCAACATCCCAAAAATATCATACCGGGCATGACAGCCCCACCAAACCAAGTATCCAAACCAAGTAACCGACCATAGCATCCCAAAATTAATTTTCAAACCATCGGGTCGTACCACTACTTTCCACGTGACAATTATATCATCATCTCAATTCAATTTCCGATTTCCAATTCTAATTTGCAATATCCTTTTCTCAACTATCCACAGTCAATAGTTCAACATCAATCTCAACGCAACATCCAAGAATCAATATCACAGTCCAATAGCAAAAATGATAACCATAGTAGTCAAACAACCAACAATCAACATCTCAGCAGTTCAATCAAACAACAAGGCACATAAGTATTACAGGCAATATAACAAGGGTTATCCATCCTCACCTTAGCCGATTACTCAATTATGGAAATGTCCCACAGATTCCAAGTCTGGTTCCTCAGCAAACTGCTCGTTACCAGCTCCTAGGTCAATCAAATAATATGCACACATAAGGTGATATGCAAATGCCATGCTAATACTGTGTACCGAAAAATAAATACTGACTCGTCTCGGTTATTTCCCCGGGTTATTTCTCCATTATCATCATCATTCACCATTTATTATCCATGTGTCAAAATAATACCATATTTACTCATAGCCGGATATTATTCCGGTATTTTATTATCTTAATAATCCCCTTTCCAAAACTATTCCATAAGTTATGTACTTCCCAAAATAATTATTATTTATAATATACTTTTCCCAAAATCACATTTCCAGAATATTATTTTCCCAAATTTTCTCCCAAAATATTATTTCCTCAATTTATCTTTATTTTCTCAGAATTATATATATTTTTTCCAGATTTTATTTTCTTTTTTTTTAATAAAACGGACTGGGCCAATAGTGCCAACCCACATCCAAAACCCAGCCCAAACCCATGGATCAGCATGGCCCAGGAGCAGAGGTCCAGGCCAAGGCAACAGCCCAATCACGGCCCATGCCAAAGCTCGGCCCATCACCCCTATGACCCGCGGCTTGACCCGAACGGAAACGGGTCAGCTCACCTATAGACCGGATCTCCACGGGTTGACGACGGACGACTGAGCGGTCGTGAGCAGCTAGAGCAGACGGTAACAACAACGGGTGGTTGACGCGAGGACGGTGGCGACGACGGCGAGACTGAAGGCGGCGAGAGGAGCCGCAACGCGACAGGCCAAGAGGAGGTAGCCGTCAGGTTCTTGGCCGTAGGTGGCGCATCGAGGGGCGGAATTAGGAGGCGAAGGCGGCGTCCAGTCGGCGTCGCTGTGAGGAAGACAAAGGCGGGGGTGGTGACGCGTGCTGGTGATTCGGCCAGGTGCATGTGGTGGCCGACAGCGGGTTGGAGAATAAGAGGGAGGGGATGAGGGTGATGACGTGGCAGATTGTGTGTGGGTTGTTTCTTTTTTTATTATTTTTCTTTTCTGGTTTGAAGTGTAGGAAGATGGTTGGCAGAGTTGAGTTTTTGTAGGAAAAATGGCTACTGGGAAAAGGGCTTGCAGGAGAAGAGAAGAAGGCTGTGTGTGTATACTGGAAGCAGGAGAACGTGGGTTAAATAAGCATACAAAAGCACTGGCAATTCACAAGCATAACAGGAGAAGGGGGCTGATAATTGAGCTCCTCAATCATGTAACACTGTGCAGCATGTGAAGTGTGACCCGCCTGGACCAGAAAATATCCAATGTACCCACTTATCTTTATTTCTGGTCCGTTAACTCAAGGATAAACCCGGCTTTTCTGAAGATTTCTGGACCCAAAAAATTCCAACTTTGGTCCGTAAAATCCACAGAAAAATTCCAAACGTGGGACAAGGCTCGGTTTCGGAATCCAATGCTCGATTTACCATGAATTAATTACCCAATATTAAAATCAATGGTAAATTACTGTAAATTAAATTAAACAGTCCCGGTAAAAAAGAAATTTTTACCTGGGCTGTTACAGCCTACCCACCTTAAAAAGAATTTCGTCCCCGAAATTCACTCCGAAGCTGTGAACAAGTGCGGATACTAAGAGCGCATATGCTCCTCGACTTCCCTCGTAGACTCGTTCGCAGAGTGCTTGCTCCACTTAACCTTTACCATCAGAATAACTCTGTTCCTCAACTGTCTGACCTCTCGAGCAAGAATCTGCTCTGGCAACTCTGTATACGTAAGATCCTCTGCGACCTCAACATCTGCTGTAGTAACCACATGGCTCGGATCTAATCTGTATCTCCTCAACATGGAAATATGGAACACGTTATGAATCCGTGACAACTCCTCTGGTAGAGACAATCTGTACGCCAAGGGTCCAACCCTTTCCACGATCTCATACGGCCCGATGTACCTGGGACTTAGCTTCCCTCTTTTCCCGAATCTGATAACACCCTTCCATGGTGCAACTCGGAGGAAAACTTTTTCTCCCACCTGGTACTCCATCTCACGTCGATGCTTATCGGCATAACTCTTCTGTCGGTCCTGTGTTGCTCTCATACTCTGCTTGACTGTCTGAATTTTATCAACTGTCTGCTTGACCAAATCTGGGCCAACGATCAAACGAAGACCTTCTTCATCCCAACAAACTGGACTTCGGCACTTCCTTCCGCAGAGAGCTTGGAACGGTGGCATACCGATACTGGAATGATAACTGTTGTTGTAGGCAAACTCCGCTAAAGGCAAATACTGATCCCAACTCCCACTGAAGTTAAGAGCACAAGCCCTTAGCATGTCTTCCAGTGTCTGAATAGTCCTCTCTGATTGTCTATCTGTCTGAGGATGAACGCGGTACTGAAACTCAACTTCGTACCCAAAGCTGTTTGCAGACTCTTCCAGAACCGTGATGTAAACCTCGGATCTCTGTCTGAGACTATGGACTTAGGAATTCCATGCAGCCTCACAATCTCTGCAACATACTGCTTCGCCAACTTATCCAAGGTGTCTGTCTATCGAATGGGAAGAAAATGAGTTGACTTTGCAAGTCGGTCAACGATAACCCAGATAGCATCATGCTGTCTCCGAGTCAACGGTAATCCGACCAAAAAATCCATAGTGATCATCTCCCATTTCCATTCTGGTACTGTCAACGATCTCATCTTTCCCACTGGAGCCTAATGCTCAGCTTTCACTTGCTGGCAGGTGATACACTTAGCAACATACTCGGCTACATCTTTCTTCATACGCGGCCACCAGAAATGACTCCTTAAATTCTGATACATCTTGGTGCTCCAGGGATGCATAGCATACGGCATCATATGTCCTTCTTCCAGAATCTGACTGCACAGG
This sequence comes from Turnera subulata, assembly GCA_028386065.3. Classification (NCBI taxonomy): domain Eukaryota; kingdom Viridiplantae; phylum Streptophyta; class Magnoliopsida; order Malpighiales; family Passifloraceae; genus Turnera; species Turnera subulata. Next base: position 18,807 of record JAKUCV010003167.1, on the reverse strand, counting down.
TCACCAACACTGGGTAAACATAGACGTTTTCCCAGCATCAGTGCACCATCCTCGGCTATGTGAAACTTATCTTCTTTTCCACTACGGACTGCTTCTTTTAGCTTGATCAAGTCGGGATCTCCATCTTGTAACTCCACAATCCAGCCTCTCAGGTTAGACTTGACTTCAATATGGGTCAATAAAGCTCCTGTCTCATCAACTGACAAGTCAACTCCCATCTTCCTTAACTCGATAAAGGAGGATATCGAGTAGGTCGTGGAAGCATCTTCTGGTTGTCTCTGGCTCAAAGCATCAGCTACAACATTAGCTTTTCTAGGGTGATACTCAATAGTACAATCATAATCGTTCAGCAACTCAACCCAGCGTCTTTGTCACAGGTTAAGCTCCTTCTGAGGCGTGAAGTACTTGAGACTCTTATGATCTGTGAAAATTCGGCATCTCTCTCCGAACAGATAATGTCGCCAAATCTTCAAAGCAAGGATCACTGCGGCCATCTCTAGATCATGTGTCGGATAATTCTTTTCATGCGGTCTCAACTGTCTCGAAGCATAAGCAATCACTCGGCCCTCTTGCGTCAAAACTGCTCCCAAACCAAGACCTGAAGCATCGCAAAACAATACATACTCCACTCCTGGCTTAGGTACTGTCAAAACTGGTGCTGATGTCAACTTCTTCTTCAGTTCATAAAAACTCTTCTGGCAGGCTTCACTCCATACAAATGCTTGATCTTTCTTCAACAGCTTGGTCATAGGACTAGCTATCAAAGAAAAATCCTCGATAAATCTCCGGTAATATCCTGCAAGGCCAAGAAAACTTCTGACTTCTGGTACTGTCTTGGGTGACTCCCATTCTAGAACAGCTTTCACTTTATCAGGGTCAACCTTAATCCCATCCCCAGATACAACATGTCCAAGGAATGCTACTTATTCAAGCCAGAACTCGCACTTGCTGAACTTGGCATACAACTCTTTCTCTCGCAATCTCTATAGTACTACCCTCAGGTGCTCTTCATGTTCTTCCTTGTTCTTGGAATATATCAGAATATCGTCGATGAAAACTACCACGAACTTGTCCAAGAACTCATTCAGGACCAAGTGCATCAAGCACATGAAAACTGCAGGAGCATTAGTCAAGCCAAAAGGAACCACTATGAACTCAAAGTGACCATACCGAGTGCGAAAGGTTGTCTTCGGTATGTCCTTCTCTGTAATCTTGACTTGGTGATATCCAGACCGAAGATCAATCTTGGAAAACACGGTAGCCCTCTGTAACTGATCAAAAAGGTCATCAATCCTGGGAAGCGGATACTTGTTCTTCACTGTCACTTTGTTCAACTGTCGGTAGTCCACACATATGCGCAAACTGCCATCTTTCTTCTTCATAAATAGAACTAGTGATCCCCAAGGTGATGTACTGGCTCTGATGAAACCTTTCTCAAGCAGCTCATCTAACTGTTTCTTCAATTCTTGTAGTTCTATCGGTGCCATCCGGTACGGTGCCATCGAGATAGGTGTCACTCCCGGCATTAAGTCGATGGTGTACTCAACTTCTCTGTCAGGTGGCAACCCTGGTAAATCCTCCGGAAACACATCTAGAAACTCTCTCACAACTATGATGTCCCCCAAAACCGGAGTCTGACCTTCTTCACCCTTGACATGGGTCAACAAAGCATCTGGACCCAACGGCTTCATCCCAACATCCTGATTAGCAAAGATACTACATGTAGTAGCAGCTCTCCCAATACCTGTCAACCAAAACTTTTCGCCCACCATCGGAAGTCAACAGCACTTCCTTGGTTCGACAGTTTACCAAAGCACTGTACCTCGACAACCAGTCCATCCCCAGAACGATATTGAAACCTCCCATGTTCATCACAACCAACGTGCAAGAAAAACCTCGTTGTCGTACGAGAGAGAAACGTCTCTGCACACATGGGTTAATCTGACCACTATACCCGCAGGTAACCTAACCCTCATCGGACAAGTTAAATTCTCTTCCATACAGTTATATTGTATTGCAAAACTTTGCACGATAAAAGAATGCGTAGCACCAGGATCAATCAAAGTATATGCAGTACTACCAAAGACTGTAAAAGTACCTGCTATAACATCGACATTCTCTGGATCCTCATCAGCGGTGATAACAAATGCTCTCGGCACTGCTGCACTCTGGTTCATGGCTGACTGGGTTCTAGCAGGAACAGCTCCACGTCCTCGGCCTCGGCCAACTTCAGAACCATAAGGAACACTAGCAACTGAAGCTTGCACTGTCTAAGCAGGTGATGTACCTCCAGATCTTCCCAAATTGGGACAAGAATATCGGTAGTGCCCAACTTTGTTACACTCATAGCACCTCACCTGAGGCAGAGGAAGTCTCGGGCGAGTATTCCCAGATGAAGTCCCTCCAGACTGAGTCCAAGAATTGCCTCGGTTGTAGGCATTGTTGTTCCATCCACGTCTCTGACTCACTGGCATAGAACGGATCTGTCCATACCCTGATCGGTTAGCAGGTGTCTGGAACCTCTTGTTCTGTCCCCCAGAACTCTGTAAAGCTTGTCTTTTGCAGATCTCTTGTTGCTCTCTCTTATTGCCCAGCCAAATATTCTCGGCTCTCAAGGCATCTGATAGCATGTCCTGGTAAGTCTCGTAGACCTTGCATCCCATGACTGTCTGGATGCCAGATCGAAGACCATCCCAGAAATGTCGACATCTAGCCTCCTGAGTAGCTACAAACTCACTAGCATAGATAGATAGGCGGTTGAACTGGACCTCATACTCATTGACCGTCTGTTCTGCACCCTGTTGTAACCCTAGAAACTCCCGCTTCAGCTGGTCCTGGTATGCCTCAGAAACAAACTTCCTTCGGAGCATATTCATGAACTGATTCCATGGCATAGTGATAGGCGTCGGCAAATCTCTGGTTGCAGACTCCCACCAATCAACAACAACTCCTCTGAACATAGCAGCGGCATACCTGGCTCACTTGTCATACCTGCATGTCAGTTTCAGCATAACCCTATTCATCTGACGGAGCCACTGATCAGCATCCTGCGGCGTAGTGATACCGGTGAAAATCTCAGCCCCAAGCTTTTCCAGCTTCATATACACTGGATCCTCAACAGGTCCCTGGTTTTCATGTTCCCGAGCTTCCATAGCATCGATACGAGCATCTCTGGCATCTTGCCTTAGCAGAATCTGAGTTACCACGTTTAACATCTGCGTAGGGTCTCCCAAAGGAACATTTGGAGGGTGTTTTGGACCTCCCGTAACTTGCTACGGTTGATCCACCGATACCTGATCGTCATCTAGGTGAACTCCAGTATACTGATTCCCTCCAACCGGATCCATTCGTACCTATATGAGAATGTATGTGTATGCATATCATATCATGGCAGATCTTATGCACAAACAAGCAACCATGCAATCACAATCATGTCTCTAATGACCTACTGCCTGCTCCGCTACCAAACTGAAGCGCCCCGACCCGTATTTACCGAACACAGTAAACACGTGCCGTAACTATTCTTATTGATAGAACAGACAGTATATCGCAATCAAAATACTATACAGTAAATCCAAATACAACAGAAATATCATCAGTCACCCATATACGGGGACCATTATTCGTACCACACATTAGCTCAACAGCAGCAACATATCCAGTATAAACATCATCATAAGCCAAATAGGAAAGCAGCAACGCAACAACATATATAACACAGCAGCGGAAGACTTATATGCACATGCAGCGGAGGTATGGATCCGGAGTCAGGTGGAGAAGAAAGCAGCAGCCATCGAACGTCGAACCTGAACTACGAAACAACTTAACCTACGGGATGAAACCCCGCAGGCGAGGGGTGAGTCCGAAGTGCTCACCGACGAAGGATAAACAGTGATATGCAGGCAACCGTAATACAATAAAGAAATCGCAGGCAAACAAAAATACAAATCAAACAAGACTGAGCCAAGACCAAAAGAATATCTTATTATTATTCCCAATTTTATCTTCCGGGCCCCATCACTGGACAAGCTAGGGTCGTACCAGGTTATCAATTAATTCCGGATGCCAGGTCAAAGAACCATACCAAATCTTACCATACCGGGACCACATCCCATAATAACCATACCATACCGGGTTCAACAACCCAAAATTACCATACCGGGATCAACATTCCAAAATAACCATACCGGGATCAACATCCCAAAATAACCATACCGGGATCAACATCCCAAAAATATCATACCTGGCATGACAGCCCCACCAAACCAAGTATCCAAACCAAGTAACCGACCATAGTATCCCAAAATTAATTTTCAAACCATCGGGTCGTACCACTACTTTCCACGTGACAATTATATCATCATCTCAATTCAATTTCCAATTTTCAATTCCAATTTCCATTATCCTTTTCTCAATTATCCACAGTCAATAGTTCAACATCAATCCCAACGCAACATTCAAGAATCAATATCACAGTCCAATAGCAACAATGATAACCATAGTAGTCAAACAACCAACAATCAACATCTCAGCAGTTCAATCAAACAACAAGGCACACAAGTATTACAGGCAACATAACAAGGGTTATCCATCCTCACCTTAGCCGATTACTCAATTATGGAAATGTCCCACAGATTCCAAGCCCGGTTCCTCAGCAAACTGCTCGTTACCAGCTCCTAGGTCAATCAAATAATATGCACACATAAGGTGATATGCAAATGCCATGCTAATACTGTGTACCGAAAAATAAATACTGACTCGTCTCGGTTATTTCCCCGGGTTATTTCTCCATTATCATCATCATTCACCATTTATTATCCATGTGTCAAAATAATACCATATTTACTCATACCCGGATATTATTCTGGTATTTTATTATCTTAATAATCCCCTTTCCAGAATTATTCCATAAGTATGTACTTTCCAAAATAATTATTATTTATGATATACTTTTCCCAAAATCACATTTCTATAATATTATTTTCCCAAATTTTCTCCCAAAATATTATTTCCTCAATTTATCTTTATTTTCTCTGAATTATATATATTTTTTCCAGATTTTATTTTATTTTTTTAATAAAACAGACTAGGCCAATAGTGCCAACCCACATCCAAAACCCAGCCCAAACCCAAGGATCAGCATGGCCCAGGAGCAGAGGTCCAGGCCAAGGCAACAGCCCAATCACGGCCCATGCCAAAGCTCGGCCCATGGCCCCTATGACCCGCGGCTTGACCCGAACGGAAACGGGTCAGCTCACCTATAGACCGGATCTCCACGGGTTGACGACGGACGACTGAGCGGTCGCGAGCAGCTAGAGCAGACAGTAACAACAACGGGTGGTCGACGCGAGGACGGTGGCGACGACGGCGAGACTGAAGGCGGCGAGAGGAGGCGCAACGCGACAGGCCAAGAGGAAGTAGCCGTCGGGTTCCTGGCCGTAGGTGGCGCGTCGAGGGGCGGAATTAGGAGGCGAGGGCGGCGTCCAGTCGGCGTGACTCATGTTTATCAATTCACAAATCATCTTTTAGAAGGTTATGACCGAAATTTAGTCTACTGTAGTTCCACTGGTTTCTAGTTTCAACTGTTGTTTGATGACTTGGGCTCATCTGCTCTCTGCCTTGTATAAGAAGCAAATGATCGCATCATGTGTAATAAATACTTAAAATTGTTTATAAAATTTGTTATTTTTTTCCATTTTTATGGGCAAACAACACCTTTGGGAAGATAATGAATTACGACCAAGCAAAGAACTACGTATGTAACTATTTCTATTTCATATGTAAACACCGAAGAAGTAGGAAGGAGATGAAGTGCTCCATGAATTCTGTGATGTATGTTCATGAATTCTGTGATGATGTATGTGTAATAAGTGCTCCATTTTTTTGGGCAAACAACACCTTTGGGAAGATAATGAATTACGACCAAGCAAAGAACTACGTATGTAACTATTTCTATTTCATATGTAAACACCGAAGAAGTAGGAAGGAGATGAAGTGCTCCATGAATTCTGTGATGTATGTTCATTGCCTTCCTAAGGTTAAGTGCTAAACAATCTGCCATTGGCAACTTCGCTAGCTTCTATGCTATAGTTAGAGAAAGAATGATAGGGGAGATCTATCGTAGTTAATCCCATGTTAGATGTGGAGCCGTCATCAAGAGAATTGCAGTTGACAGAGGCTGCACAGATGTCAAAAGGTCATCAATGAAAAATTCTACAACTAAATATCGAAGCTTTGCTTATTGGGAATGAGATCTGAATATGGATTACAAGCAAATTAACATATTGCTTTGCACTCGACTAGGTAGGTGTTTTTGTTTTGTTTTTTCCGATGTGATTCTGTGAGTGCAAAATCGTCTGTACAATTGTGATGTCTACAATTTCTGCAGTTTGCGTCCAAGTCATGGGCCCAATTAACTAGCGCCTTACGATATAAATATGCGCCTTACATTTTCTGCAGTTTGTGTTAGTGTATTATGCCCAAAAGCCAATCATTGGATGATTATACATAGTCATGTAAATACATTAAGATTATTCTAATAAATATGTTTATGAGATAAACGCTTGCACATATTTATAACCCTAAAATATTTTATATTCTTAAATGTCCCTAGTCGATTATTATTATGGATGGGTTGTAATAATAAATTAAGACTAGCGTATGTTGAGAATTATATGAGATATAAATTCTACATACGGGTACAAGTTAGAGAACTTGTGGACTAGATCGACCCAACATAAGAACACTACATGGAACGTTATATGATTGTCATTAGTGGTTCTTATATGTATTGTCCTTAGACCTGAGATCATCAAGGTTCCCAACATGTGAGTCATATACTTTGATATTACTCTTGGCTATTCGTAACTGAGTCGACCTTAGTGTAATCATTGGGTATATGATATAATGTGTAGTGGGTTTTGTATGATCAAGATGGGATTCGTCCAACCCATATAACGGGTATATTATCAGATGGGCCTCTTGATAAAGTTGAACTGTAAATGCATGGCCATGCTCGGATTATGTGATATGGTGATATCATTAGTATCCGCTTTACACAGTTAACTCGGGGATCAAGAAAATTAGATTAAACATATACGAGATTGACTTATTCCATGTCTCGTGTTTAATCTTGATAATGTGACGAAAGGACGATGACATGTTTCGAGGCATATTGAATCAGTACTGATCTTGTCGTTTGGGTAGCAATGATGTGTCGCTAGACACCGCTCATTGTTTATAATTGTAAAATGAGATTTTACAATTATTGCCAAACGTTACAAGTGCCTACAGGGTCACACACTTAGAACTGTTGATTCGAGCTGGTGGTTGAACCATGGTTGGACCGTGGTTCGACCAGGTGGTTGGACCGTGGTTCGACCAGGATCGTTTTGGTTCACTAGTTGTCTGAATTATTGAACCAGAATTAGTGATGTGATGTGTTGATATATGATAATGTATTAGTGGTAGACAAGATAATGGGAATCATAATGATGCTATTTGGTGGACCATTATGTTGGCCATTATGTGGCCATTGTTTCCATTACTTTAGACATTAGTGGGTGTGGATAATCATATGATCTTGAGCTTGCATTCTGAGTTTTCAGACTTGTAAGAATACACACAAATGAGACTTGAATTTTCAGATTACACACCCCTTTCTTTGAGAAAGAAAGAAAACACCACAAACATAAGTTCTAGCTCCCGGAAATCTGTAGCTAGCACTGTTGTTCGGGAGTGCTCGGGTTGGTGATCGTGAGACGGTTGCTGGCTAGTTATCGACGGTTCGTGTGGATACCGTAGAGGAGTCGGATTTCTGTCCGGTTCTAGCTGATTCGGCTCAACAGTTGAGTGAAAGAACTCGACCAATCCAGGTACGAATTTTTGTTATTCGGTTTACTCTGTTTCACTTGGATCCTCCATGAGTACCTGGTCTTTCCACTGCATTTTGATTGTCAAGTTTGCATGCCCGGAAACTTACAGTGGTAGCGGAGCCTCTTGTGAAACGCTAAACTGAATTAGATGTTCATCTTAGTATATGTGATATGCTGAATTCATTTGCATATGTGATATGTTGAATTTCAATTTTGTATACATGATACATGTTTAGGTTGGTGTTTGTCAAAAGTGTTTTGACAATGAATGCTTGATTGGTATGTGATATCAATCAAGGTATTCTTGGCAGTAAGTCGAATGAGTTCGACAAGGAAAAATCGATTGTCGGTTTTTGTATGGAACGATTGTCGTTCTAGTACAGCAAGGCCACAACATCAATGTTTGTGAGACAAACATCGATGTTCACATGGTTTTTGCCTTGGCCGGATCTTCTAAACATCGATGTTGTGTGACAAACATCGATGTTCTAATGAAGATTGGCTTTGGCAGAATCTTAAAAAATCGATGTTCAAGAGTTAAACATCGATGTTCTCATGACAAGTGGTCTTGGCAGAACTCTCAAAACATCGATGTTCAAGAGCTAAACATCGATGTTCTAGAGAACTGCCGAATTAGTTTGAGATTCCAGAAGTCTCAAACATCGATGTTTAAATGTTAGACATCGATGTTTAAAACTACTGCCAGAAATCTTGAACTTCCAGAACTTCAAGACATCGATGTTCACAAGTTAAACATCAATGTTCATGAGCTCTGCCAAATACTTTGGAGTTCCAGATTCTCAAAAACATCGATGTTCATGTTTTAAACATCGATGTTCATGGGCTCTGCCGAAAGGTTTCGAGTTCCAGAATTCTCAAACATCGATGTTTAAGAGTTAAACATCGATGTTCAAGAGTCTGACATCGATGTTCAAGAGTTTAACATCAATGTTCTTGAACACTGCCAAGTAGTTGGGAGAATCAGATTCTCAAAAACATCGAGTTCAAAGTTAGACATCGATGTTCTTATGTATTTTTGGTTTCCAAATTTACAAAACATCAATATATGATTTGTTGATTATATGCATGTGATGTATGAACATAATATGTTGATGTAAATGTTAAGTCCTCTTGTGTTGCCTTCCATGATAAGCACTCATCATTGCTTAGATCAACACTTGATAGGTTTTGCCAAAGCAAGGTGCCAATGTTTATCCTAGCAAGGTGCGATGGGATAATTGTAATATCCGAACTGATTGTTATGGGTTGAACTTAACTAGGTCATCTCAATAGGATTGAGGACTTAGAGGCAAGGAGTTGAGCTAAGTCTATGAGATAGACAAGAACAAGTGTTGTTCACTCAACTATCTAAGAGTTACATGAGATGTAATTGACAAGAGTTGTCTACCTAAATAACTATGATGTAAGTGATCAGCCAAAGCTGACTTATCTTGTAGTGAAATATGGATTTTGGCCTACTTATAATTATCTTGATTTATGTAGTAGGAGAATCATTTAATCAAATTCCTTATTAAGTGATTTTATGTATACATGACTCTTATTTGTGTGAGTTGATCAATGTTGTAGAGTTATCATGGCACAAAACACTAGTACACAATCTCTGTGATCGGTCCTTGAGAAGGAAAAGTTGAATGGGAATAACTTCCTAAAGTGGCATCGCAATTTGAGGATAGTCCTCAAACAAGAAAAGAAGTTGTATGTCCTTGAAGGGCCTGTTCCAAATGAAACGGTGCCTAATGCTCCTAGGGCGGAAAGAGATGCTTACAAGAAGTATGTTGATGATGCATTGGATGTTGCATGCCTTATGCTTGTTAATATGGACTCTGAGCTTCAGAAGCAATATGAGAACTTGGGCGCGTTCGATATGATCGAACACCTGAAAATACTCTTTGAAGAGCAAGCTAGGCATGAGAGGTATGAGACCTCTAAGGCATTGTTCCAATGCAAGATGACTGAGTCATCATCGGTGAGACCTCATGTGCTCAAAATGATTGGATACATTGAGAGCCTTGAGGGTCTAGGTTTTCCTTTGCAAAAGGAGTTGGCTGTTGATCTAGTCCTGCAATCGTTGCCGGATAGTTACAGCCAATTTGTCATGAATTTCAATATGATTCATCTTGACAAATCCTTGTCTGAGTTGCTTAACATGTTGGGAACAGTTGAGCAACAAATGAAGGCAAACAAATCCAACAATATTTTGATGGTTGGAAAAGGCAAAGGAAAGGGTAAAGCCAAGTTTTACAAGAAGAAGAAATGTGCCAAAAAGTTTGGTGCATGTGCATCTTCTTGTTCCCATGTGCTAAAACCCAAAGGTGGTATTGCAAAGGAAGGACAATGTTTCCATTGCAACAAACCTGGCCATTGGAAACGTAACTGCCCTGTTTACCTTGAAGAGGTGAAGAAACAGAAGGGAAGTAAGACTTCCACTTCAGGAACTGAGAAAGAGTAGAAGATTAGTAAAGGGAGAGATAGACCTGCGCGTTGGAAATGGAGCAAGAGTTGCTGCATTAGCCGTAGGGACTTACCATCTATCTTTACCGAGTGGTTTGGTTTTGGAACTTGATGATTGCTATTATGTACCTACTATAAGCAGGAATTTGATTTATGTCTCTTGTCTGGACAAGAAACGTTTTTCATTTGTAATAAAGAACAACTATTGTTCTATTTATTTCAATGATATTTATTATGGAGGTGCATATTTGAGCAATGGTTTGTACGTTCTAAACCTAGAAACACCAATCTATAACATTAATACGAAGAAGGTTAGATTAAATGATTCTAATGAAACCTATCTCTGGCATTATCGATTGGGCCATATAAACGAGACTCGTATTTCTAAACTCCATAAAGATGGACTTTTAAACTCATTTGATTTTGAATCATATGAGACATGTGAGTCATGTTTATTAGGCAAAATGACAAAGGCTCCTTTTGCTGGTAAAGGTGAAAGAGCTTCGGACTTGTTAGGTCTTATACATTCTGATGTATGTGGACCTATGTCAACACAGGCTAGAGGTGGTTTTCAGTACTTCATTACATTTACTGATGATTACAGTAGATATGGCTATGTGTATCTTATGAAACACAAGTCAGAATCCTTTGAAAAGTTCAAAGAATTCATCTGATCGAGGAGGTGAATACTTAGACCGAGATTTTCTTGATCATCTAAAGCAATGTGGTATTGTATCACAACTTACTCCACCAGGTACGCCTCAATGGAATGGTGTATCTGAAAGGAGGAATAGAACTTTGTTAGACATGGTTCGTTCTATGATGAGTCAAGCTGACCTTCCTTTTTCATTTTGGGGACATGCATTATTAAGTGCTGCCTTTACACTTAACCGTGTTCCATCTAAATCGGTTGAAAAGACACCATATGAGATATGGACAAGGAAGCGTCCCAATTTGTCTTTTATGAGGATCTGGGGTTGTGAGGCTTTTGTGAGACGAGAAGCATCAGATAAACTCGGCCCTAAATCCGTCAAGTGCCTCTTTATTGGATATCCTAAGAAAACTAAGGGATATTATTTCTATAATCCCACAGAGCACAAAGTGTTTGTTGCTCGTACTGCTATTTTTCTAGAAACAGAATTCATTTCTAGAAAGATCAGTGGGAGAAAAATAGAACTCGAAGAAGTTCGAGGTATAGTGGCTGAGATGGAACAAGGACAGGAACCACAAGAAGTTGTGGGTGAAAAACATGTGCCTGTAACACATGGACTACGTAGGTCTGATAGGATTCGGCATGAGCCTGAGAGATATGGATTTCTTATGACTCATACTGGAGACGTGATGCTCATAGAAGAGGATGAGCCCACTTCCTATCAGCAGGCTATTACGGGTCCAGACTCTAAGAAGTGGCTAGAAGCCATGAATTCAGAGATGGAATCCATGTATGAAAACAAGGTATGGACCTTGGTTGATCCATCTAAAGGGGCAAAACCTATTGGGTGCAAGTGGGTCTTTAAGAAAAAGACCGACATGGATGGTAATGTGATTACCTTTAAAGGGCGATTGGTTGCGAAAGGTTTTAAGCAGGTTCATGGTATTGACTATGATGAAACTTTCTCACCAGTTGCCATAGTTAAATCCATCCGGATTCTATTGGCTATAGCAGCATACCATGATTATGAGATATGGAAAATGGATGTCAAAACCGCTTTCCTTAATGGAAATCTTTTAGAGGATGTGTACATGACACAACCTGAAGGTTTTGTCACTCCAGAAAATGCTAACAAGGTATGCAAGTTGCAAAGATCCATTTATGGATTAAAGCAAGCTTCTAGGAGTTGGAATCTTCGTTTTGATGAAGTAATCAAACAGTTTGGTTTCATTAAAAATAAGACTTGGTTAGGAAAGAATTTCTCAATGAAGGACTTAGGAGAAGCTGCCTACGTGCTAGGTATAAAGATCTATAGAGATAGATCCAAAAGGCTTCTTGGGCTAAGTCAAAGTACATATATTGACAAGGTGCTAAAGAGGTTTAGCATGCAAGATTCCAAGAAAGGTTTCTTGCCCATGTCACATGGCGTATCTCTCTTAAAGAATCAATGTCCTAGAACATCTAAGGAGAGAGAGCGGATGAGTAAGATTCCTTATGCATCAGCAATAGGATCTATCATGTATGCCATGCTATGTACTCGATCGAATGTCGCATATGCATTAAGTGTCACAAGCAGATACCAATCTGATCCCGATGAAAGTCACTGGATAGCGGTTAAGAACATCCTTAAGCACTTGAGAAGGACTAAGGATGCATTCCTTGTTTATGGAAGCGTTGATGAGCTTGTTGTAAAGGGTTACACAGATGCTAGCTTCCAAACTGACAGAGATGACTTTAGATCACAGTCAGGTTATGTGTTTTGTCTTGGAGGTGGTACTGTATGCTGGAAGAGTTCAAATCAAGAGACAGTTGCCGACTCTACAACTGAGGCTGAGTACATAGCCGCCTCAGATGCGGCGAAAGAGGCTGTTTAGATTAAGAAGTTCGTAACTGAACTTGGGGTGATTCCTAGTATTGACAGTCCGATTGAGCTCTATTGTGACAACAATGGGACAATCGCACAGGCTCAAGAACCTAGATACCACCAGAGATCCAAACATATACTCCGACGTTATCATCTTATTAGAGAGATCATTGATAGAGGCGATGTCAGGCTGTGCAAAGTTCCTTCTGAGAACAATGTAGTAGATCCATTGACTAAGCCACTCTCACAGCAGAAGCATGATGGTCATACTGCATCCATTGGTATTAGATACATGGATGATTGGCTTTAGTGCAAGTGGGAGATTGTTAGTGTAATATGCCCAAAAGCCAAATGATTGTACATAGTCATGTAAATACATTAAGGTTATTCCAATAAATATGTTTATGAGATAAACGCTTGCACATATTTATAACCCTAGAATATTTTATATTCTTAAATGTCCCTAGTCGATTATTATTATGGATGGGTTGTAATAATAAATTAAGACTAGCGTATGTTGAGAATTATATGAGATATGAATTCTACATATGGGTACAAGTTAGAGAACTTGTGGACTGGATCGACCCAACATAAGAACACTACATGGAACGTTATATGATTGTCATTAGTGGTTCTTATATGTATTGTCCTTAGACCTGAGATCATCAAGGTTGCCAACATGTGAGTCATATACTTTGATATTACTCTTGGCTATTCGTAACTGAGTAGACCTTAGTGTAATCATTGGGTATATGATATAATGTGTAGTGGGTTTTGTATGATCAAGATGGAATTCGTCCAACCCATATAACGGGTATATTATCAGATGGGCCTCTTGATAGAGTTGAACTGTAAATGCATGGCCATGCTCGGATTATGTGATATGGTGATATCATTAGTATCCGCTTTACACAGTTAACTCGGGGATCAAGAAAATTAGATTAAACATATACGAGATTGACTTATTCCATGTCTCGTGTTTAATCTTGATAATGTGACGAAAGGACGATGACATATTTCGAGGCATATTGAATCAGTACTGATCTTGTCGTTTGGGTAGCAATGATGTGTTGCTAGACACCGCTCATTGTTTATAATTGTAAAATGAGATTTTACAATTATTGTCAAACGTTACAAGTGCCTACAGGGTCACACACTTAGAACTGTTGATTCGAGTTGGTGGTTGGACCGTGGTTCTACCAGGTGGTTGGACCATGGTTGGACCGTGGTTGGGCCAGGGTCGTTTTGGTTCACTAATTTTCTGAATTATTGAACCAGAATTAGTGATGTGATGTGTTGATATATGATAATGCATTAGTGGTAGACAAGATAATGGGAATCATAATGATGATATTTGGTGGACCATTTTGTTGGCCATTATGTTGGCCATTGTCTCCATTACTTTAGGCATTAGTGGGTGTGGATAATCATATGATCTTGAGCTTGCATTCTGAGTTTTCAGACTTGTAAGAATACACACAAGTGAGACTTGAATTTTCAGATTACACACCCCTTTCTTTGAGAAAGAAAGAAAACACCACAAACACAAGTTCTAGCTCCCGAAAATCTGCAGCTAGCACTGTTGTTCGGGAGTGCTCGGGTTGGTGATCGTGAGACGGTTGCTGGCTAGTTATCGACGGTTCGTGTGGATACCGTAGAGGAGTCGGATTTCTGTCCGGTTCTAGCTGATTTGGCTCAACAGTTGAGTGAAAGAACTCGACCAATCCAGGTACGAATTTTTGTTATTCGGTTTACTCTGTTTCACTTGGATCCTCCATGAGTACCGGGTCTTTTCGCTGCATTTTGATTGTCAAGTTTGCATGCCCGGAAACTTACAAATTGAAGTGCAGATCTTTCAAATTTCAATGTGGCAACAGTTAGTCAAACATTTGATAAAAATTATTGAAACAGATTCATCAAATCAGAAGAATAGTTAAATAGTTTTTTTCTAAGTGTATCCAATCCACTTCGTATTTTTTTATATTCGACTTATACAAAAATTGTCGCCAAAAAGATTAGCCTAGTTATTTCTTTTGTTTTAATTCAAAGCTAATTCCTTTCTTTTTGTTCAAGTCATGTGCTTTTGTTCAGTGTCTCTTCCATTCTTTATGCGTTTCGCACGCCAATGGTGAATACTCGGATGGACACTTCAGCGTTCTTGACTACTTCCTCAACTAATTGATAAAAGACTGTTTTCTTAAGCAAAACAAAGAATTGATAAAAGGCTGTCTCAGCTATTTTGATGTAACAGCTAATATTTTCAGAGTAACACATCCTTGTTTTTAGTTTACCAACCAGTATGCTGAGTTTTGCCCCGACTAATTTGGTTCGACCCGAGTTGTGCACTCGTTATGGTGAGCGAGTCTTCCAATTTGAAAATTTTCTGCATACATGAGGACTCAAACTCCAAACCTCGCTGTAACACATCTCTTTTGACGTGACAGCTTATGTTTTATAATGAGTGGCACATAATCCCGTTCATTAAAGAAAATGAAGAGTGTGAAACCTTAATCCACTTGATCCGTTGCTATCTCTTGATATTCTTCTTCATATTTGACCGAACAAATCTGGACAAAGTAAATGCTGACAATTTCAAGCTCCAATTATTTCAAGTTCTCTCCAATCACCAGGTATGAAGAAAAACCAACAGAACAATATAAAATGTGCTAGCCTGATATAAATGATATTGAGTTGAGGGAACTGAACTCAAATGGAGGCCAGAAGGAAAGAATGGTGTGAATGGAGGGAAACCCAATTAAGAACGCTTTACCAGGCAGCTATAGATGGAAATGTCCCTTGTCTGTTGAGATTACTTGCAGAAGATAAACTTATTCTTGATAGATATGTTGCCAGTTGTTTTGCAGAGACACCTTTGCATCTATCTTCGCTGCTGGGTCATGTGGATTTCACAAGAGAAATACTGACTCTAAAGCCTCAGCTTTCCAAGGAGCTTGATTTACACAGATCAACTCCCCTTCACCTGGCAGCTGCAAATGGTCATCTTGAAGTGGTGAAGACGTTACTGTTGGTCAACGCAGATATTTGCCTAGTTCACGACCGGGATGGCAGGAACCCTCTTCATATTGCAGTCATCAAAGGCCACCTCGAGATCTTGAAAGAATTAGTTCAA
This sequence comes from Turnera subulata, assembly GCA_028386065.3. NCBI lineage: Eukaryota > Viridiplantae > Streptophyta > Magnoliopsida > Malpighiales > Passifloraceae > Turnera > Turnera subulata. Next base: position 2,815 of record JAKUCV010003167.1, on the reverse strand, counting down.
GCAAAACCTGAAGCGATTCAACTGCGTGGAAGAAGGGGAGAAACTATGCTGCATTTTTGTGTTAAACATTTGCAATTTGAAGCACTAAAGTTCTTGGTGAATTCAATCAACCAAGACGGATTTGTGAATGTAAAGGACGATGATGGATTCACTATCCTGCATCTAGCTGTAACTCATGGAGAAACTGAGGTGCCTCTACTTATCATTTCCTTGCAAATTTGATTTTTAGTTTAATTCTTTCCTTCATCTTGTACTTGAAATTCCTTACGCTGCTTCAGCTTATCTTATATGACAAAATCTTGCAGACGATAAACTTTCTGATCACCGAGACGATGATAGAAATAAATTCATTGGACTCTAAAGGATTCACAGCACTAGACATTGCATTAGCAGAGGATGCTGGGACTGGGAGAACCCCGAGAGGCAAAGAGATCCAAGATTACCTTCTTGAAGTTGGAGCCATAAGTACAAAGTATACATTATCACCCCTTCACAAATCAGAAACCTTCCAGACAAAGAACTTGTGTTTACCTGAAGCAGATAGCATTATAACCTTCTGCTCCAAGGCTGAAAGTAGCAAGAAGCATCTTAGGAGCAAAAGTAAAGGGGTGAGGAAAAAGAGAAATGCTTTGATGGTTGTGGCATCCCTAATTGCCACCATGGCTTTTCAAGCAGGAATTAATCCACCTTGTGGCTTTTGGCAAGAGGATTCAGTGGCACACGAAGCTGGCCACTCCATACTGGCTACCAAGGACCCACATGTTTACAGGATCTTTGTAGCCTTCAACACTATCAGTTTCCTGGCATCACTCAGTGTGATACTACTACTGATAAGTGGACTACCTTTCAAACGAAGATTTTCTGTGTGGATTCTCACGGTAATTATGTGGATTGCAATGATATTTATGGGATTAACTTACTCGGTCTCCTTGTACTCTATGTCCGGGTCAGCTGAATTAGCCGTTCTTGTAGCTGGGGTAATATATGGTGTGTTAAGCATTCTGCTTGCAGCGCACACTGTCCTGTTCCTCAAGAGAAATATTGCAAGATATAAGAAGCAAAAGAAATCTTCGAGTTCGGTTACTCCAAATCAAACAGACATTTGATTCGGTTCGATTATGTAGTTTATGTTGATCAGAAGTTATAGCGTTAATAATAGTTATGTTAGAGACTGGTACTTAAATGTTATAATATATATGTGCTTATGTACTTTCTATTGAATAATAAAAGTTCTCTTTTTTGATAAATAATAATAAAAGTTGTATATACATACAAGTGAGATAAAATCCACTAAAGTTATGTATGTCTACACATACCCAAGGTCTAGCAAATGCACATTTTCCTTGTTATAAATGCAACAAATGGTTTTTTTTTTTTTTTTGATACTACTCGACATTTATTGAGTGAAAGAAAAGAGTACAGAAAATGAAGCAGACAGATCAACAAGAAGCTGATTTCGACAAAAAAAAACAAGAAGCTGATCAGTATTGTTAAAATACAAAGAAGAAAGCCAAACAGAAGTAAGCTAAGAAACTGCAAATTTAAGCGTAGGAACTATGCAGAATTAAAAAAGCTTTCCCTTCCAGTTTTTGACGAAGGAAGCGTTTGATATGACCATAGTTGGCGAGTAAGGATAGGAAGGATGAAGACTTTGGATCCCCACCTATGGTAATGGGACTCCAGGTTGTTGATGGCCTTCCTGTGGTAATGGGATCTGGTAGCTCCGCTAGATAATCCAAAATCGTACAATTGGGAGAGGACAAGTATGGTGTAAGTGAGCTTTGTACTCACTGATTAGGACATAACACTATAACCCAAAACCTTCTTAAAGTATCACCTATGTGGTCCATTTCATTTCTATATTACTCACATTGACCTCTTTCTTTTCATGTAAGATATCATACACCACTCCCACTTCTATTCCACTTCTGGTAAGTAAAATTGTCTATTGGGATGTCACCTTTTTGTACTTTGCCACCAAGTCATGGGCCGGATTAACTAGGGCCTGAAAATATTAAGATCCGAAACAAAATATGACGTGGGCCAATACGTGTCTAACTCTTTGTTGCCCATCATGACATCGAGCTCCTTCGCAAATCGCCACCAAGGAAAATTGAAGTGCAAATCTTCCAAATTTCAATGTGGCAACAGTAGTTAGTCAAACAAACATTTGATAAAACTTTTTGAAACAGATGCATCAAATCAGAAGAATAGACATTTTATTTTTTTAAGTGCATCGAATGCACTGCATAATTTTAAATTTTCGATTTATACATTGGTCTGAAGTTGTCGCCAAAAAGATTAGCCTAGTTATTTCTTTTGTTTTTATGCAAGTCAAATTCCCCGCTTTTTGTCCAATTCATTTCAGTGTCTATTCTATTCTATTCTTTATAGGTTTCGCACGTCATTAGGACCTTATTTTCTTCTTATTATTTTTAGAGGACTCGGATGGACTTCACAGTTCTTGACTTCTTCCCCAACTAATTTATAGACTGTTTTCTTAAACAAAAAAAGAATTGGAAAAAGACTGTCCCACATCAAATTAATTTATTTTTCAGCTCCCGATGAGATTCAAGGTTAACCCGTTTTGATGTAACAGCTTTTAAGTTACGAGTATTTTTTTTTTTTTGATATAACGATGAGATATTACTGATTGAAAGATAGATTACAGAATGTACAGAGTAGGTCCTGCATAAAGAAGGCAGGGGAATACAAGTTTAGTACACTGTTATGTGAAAGAAAGATGACACTTAGAACCTTTCCAACATTTTACAGAATCAACACTAGCTAGAAGATTGGATAGGTGGTAAGGAAA
>JAKUCV010003166.1:3714-48931 GCA_028386065.3 Turnera subulata | reverse complement strand
CCACTAAGAACCACTAGGTCTTTCTCTGACAGGCCCTTCTGCAGAAACTTGTTCTTGAGAAGCTGGATTGAGTCCCCAACATCAGGCATGTCTTTAGCAAGAGAAACATCTGATATACGACCATCTCTTCTCCCTGTTGGCACTTGGTATTCTGGTCCATTTGCCTTTCATTATCGAAAAAGTGTTCTATTTTTAGTTAGAAACAAATATGTAATCATCAAAAGGTTATTTCATTCAACAATCAGTCTCAGTACCAAAGCAACAGCCTCCCGGGCAGCTAATGCCACTATGTCTGCACAAGAAACAACACCTGGGCACACAGCTTCCAGTTGTGCTTTTGCCTTCTCCACTACATCAAACCCCCCCACTCCTTGATGACCAAATGCATGTCTCTCCGAATTTGGACCATTATCTATCAAAATAGAACCATCACAGCCCTCACTACCATGAGAAACACAAGGTTAATTAAACAATGTCAAAGCTGATGATCTACCACAGACAAGAACGAAAAAAAGAGAAGGAAAATATCTGGTTGACCTCAACAAAACAGTCATGGAAGTGAAGCCTTAGCAACACTGCAGGAACATTGGAGTTTGAAAGAGCAGCTTCACGAACTACACTGCCAACAATGGACTCTGCTTGAGGGCATGTTTTATCATAAAAACCAAATTGGAGCCGCCCTTGAGAAAATCCAACAGAACATGTTAATACCAGTAGTGCAATAACAACCGAGGCCATTGCTTGTCTATATAGATCAAATACACTGCAGCTAGCCAGATACCCTGGTCGCAAGCTAGTATGCGGTGAAGCAGTCAAAGAGCCACCAAAAAAAGGATGAATACAAGTTTGCATAAATAAGACAAAGTGGTTTAAAACAACAGCTCGTGAACTGACAGCTTCCAAGATTGAACAGATGTATGTGTCAAACACATAAACCCATGTCGCTTGTCATGTTGTTACATTATTGCTTACATGTGTGTTACGGTGCACAGTGCACACTACACTAGAGTGACCTCACACACGAAAAGGAATTGCATATGAATCACTTGGCGCACCATTAATTTACTAGTTTTCCGGAGAGCGGCATCAAGCACATGGTGCTTTCATAGCCTCTCTGCTTTCTCGTGAGGGAATTCATTAATTCTTGTAATTGAACCCATCAAGCCACTGTGGAGAACAAAACGTTAATGGTAATTTTTTAATCAATAACGGCTATAGGCACCAAGTTCCATGTATTATTCATAACCCTGAAAATTACAGAATGAGTCAAAGTTCGTATACCAAAAGCAAATGACTGTGATACCTAATCATAATGTCCAAATGAATATGATGGTTCTGATTGCATAGCAGTTAATGAGGAATCTAAAATTCTGATAGAGGAAGAAAAAACGTTTAACTCGTGGAATATAACTAATTAAACTATAGTTTGCGATGTGTAATAGATCTCAAGAACAAATCTCATGTGCCTATCCTTAACAAAGCCATTTCATAATAGTTTTTTCTGTCCCTCCACTTTATCGATTTTACATTTGTTGTCCCTCTTTGTTTTTTTTCACTCATGTTGTAACGGCCCGGGTAAAATTTATGTTTTTACCGGGACTGTAAAAGCTTTGTACAGTAATTTACCGAATAAAAATAATCTTGGGTAATTATTTTTCAGGTAAATTGTGCATCGGAATTCTAAACCGACCCTTACCCCACGTTGTAGATTTTTCTGCGGATTTTATGGACCAGAGTTGGTATTTTTCGGGTCCAGGAATTCCGAGGAAAGACGGGTTTAACCTCAAAAGAACGGACCAGAAATAAAATAATAAGGGTACTTTAGTTATTTGCTGGTCCGGACGATACCCGCTCAAGTATGTGTAACACACTTGCACCACGTTTTTCTTCTGCCATGGGAAGCTTCCTCTTCACCTGGCAATCTTCTCCTTCTCCTGCAAGACAAACAATTCCTTCTTCCTTACACCTTCTTGATTTTTTCCAGGCAGCTTCCTAGCTTGTGTCCTTCCTCTGGCTGCAAAAATTAAAAAAAAATTACCTTTGCCTTGCTTCTGCAAGCAAAACCCAGACACCCAGATACCTTCATTTTCTCCTCTGCACAAAAGATATTCTGCCGGATGCATTATTAGTATTACTTAGATAAAAAAAAAAGAAAAGAAAAACAAAAACACAACAACCCGTCACACAACAACTCACGCCACCTTCCTCTTCTCTTCTGCCACCGTCGCGCCGCCACACCAAGTCACCACCATCACGCAGCCGACACCAATACCATCTGCACCAACCGTTGCCGCCCTCCTCTAGCCTTCTCGCCGTCCTTCCCCTGCGTGTGCCGGATCTGCCGACCCTTCCCTTACCACTCGTCGCTGCAGACACCGCCACACCGACCGGAGTCGCCGCGACGAGGCTGCCCTTGCTACCTTCGCGTCGCGCTGCCGGACGACGTGCGACCGATCCCGTGCCTCGTGTTCGTCGCCTCACCGGACCGCCCATCTTCTTCCTTCGCCTGCACCCACTCGCGCCGCCGCCGTCAACCAACACAGGTGAGCAGACCCGTTGTGGGGACTTTGACCCGGATGGGTCATGAAGCGGGTCGCGGGTAGACCCGGTTAGGAATAGGTGTGGGTCGTGGGCTGGGCTGTTAATGGTTAGTGGGTTTGGACTTGGGTTTTGGGTTTTAGGTGTTGGGCTTGGGTGTGAGTTGGGTTAGGGTTGATTGGATTGGGTTAAGGCACACTGGGCTTGGGGCTTGGACCTTGGCCTAGTCCGATAAAATAAAAAAAAAGGATAATAAGTAATAATAATAATAGTAAGAAATAAAACTGGAAAAAAATATATAAATATGTTAACAAATAAATATATATGGTTGGAAATTTTCTGGAAAAATAGTAATAAATAGTAAGTAGTTATAATTTGCGGAATTAACGAAATAATTACCCTATAATAACATTTTTAAAGGATTAAGATAAATACTACATGATTATTAAATTATGGTAAGTACCCTTAAAGATGTATACTACGGAAATGCTATACCAGAAAAATTCTTTATATGGACATGCGATTAATTTCTAGGAAAATTATTTTAAAATAGCTAGTACCTTTGAATATAAGTTATGATAATTATTTTTGAGGAGAAATATATATAAGTACGTTAGCATTTGAAGAAATATTTTATGATAAGTGTATTTTTGGAAATACGGCAGAAAAGTATATACATGGTATATGGTTATACTTGTGAGGATAAATGAGATAAGTCCTTTGATGCAATATTATTTTAGGAATATGTATATGGTTAATAATAATTATTTTAGGAAGTACAAACTTATAAAATAAATAAGGAAAGAGTATTATCAAAATGAATACCGGAATAGTTACCGGGTATAAGTACAGTATGGAATTCTGACGCAAGAATAATAAATAGTGAATGATGATGATAACGGGGTTCACCGGGACGAAAATGAACCAGTCTAGGTTTTATTTTGCGGTATAGCATCATTTGCATTTATGTGCATCTTATGTGAGTATATGTTATTATTTGCCATATAGGAGCCGATAACGAACAGTATCCCGAGGAACCGGAGCCGGGACAGTTTGAGGACTTCCAAGAGTAGGAAAATCGGCTAAGGTGAGGATGGATAACCTTTGATATGTTGCACATGATACTGTGTTTGTTTTTCTGTAATTATTTTGCCTGATTGAACTGCTGAGCCAATTGAGTTTGATTGTGGTATTATTGCTGTTGTTGTTGATTTATTGATTGTGGATTTACCGTTATGATGAGATAATTGGATAAATGATAGTTGTGTTGACGACTTATTTGTCACTAGGAAAGTAGTGGTATGACTAGTTGGTTAGAGACTGTTTTGTGGTGTCTATGATCTGGGTTACTTGTGATAAGCATGTCTATGCTTGGGATGTCTATCCCGTTATTATATTTTTGGGATGTCTATCCCTGGGTTACTATTTTGGGATGTCGATCCCTGGATTGATCTAGCACCCGGAACATGTTGATAACCAGGTCTGACCCCTAGCTTGTCCAGTGACAGGGCCCCGAAAGATAAAATTGGTAATAATAAGCATTCTTTTGGTCTTGGATCAGTTATTTTACTAGTTGTTTCTTGTTATGTCTTTTGCTGGAATTTTACTTCGAAAGTATTGTGTTGCCTGCATATTACTGTTTATCCGTCGTCGGTGAGCACTTCGGACTCACCCCTCGCCTGCGGGGTTTCATCCCGTAGGAGCTCGTAGTACAGGTACGTGGTTCAGCCAGCTGCTGCTTCTACTCCACCAGACCCCGGATCCATACCTCCGCTGCATCTCATTCTAAGTCTTCCGCTGCTGATATTTTATATGTTGTTGTATCTTGTATTATATGTTTCTGCTACCGCTGTTGTGGTTTGAATAATGGTCCCCGGGATCGGGTGACGGATGTTGTAATTGAGATTGCTTGTATTGTATTTTATAACGTGTGTACTGTCTGCTACTGTAATAAGAACAGTTCTGGCACCTGTTTACTGTATACGGTAAATACGGGTCGGGGCTTTTCATTTTGGTAGCGGAGCAGGCAGTAGGTCCTTAGGGTGATAATTGTGCTTGTTTGTTGCCTATACGTGCATAGTCTGGTTATTTTCTTGTCATAACATGCATGCATACATTCTCATATAGGTACGAATGGATCTGGTGGGAGGAAACCAGCATGCTGAGTAGCGTTTGGAGGATGATCAGGTATCGGTCGATCAGCCGCAACCGGTCGTGGGTGGACAAGTACCCGCTGTAGTACCGGGCGACACAACACAGATCATGCATACCATGGCGCAGATTCTGCAGCGTCAGGAAGCCAGGGATGCTCGTTTAGAGGCCAGGGAAGCCCGTGAACAGGAGAATCAGGGACCTGTTGAGGATCCTGTTTACACCAAGCTGTCTAAGCTAGGTCTTGATGCTTTCACAGGGGTTACTAACCCACAGGCAGCTGACGAATGGCTCCGTCAAGTTCACCGAGTGATGTTGAAGCTGAGATGCACCGAGGACAGGTGGGCTAGGTATGTTGCATCCATGTTCCGCAATGTTGCTGTGGATTGGTGGGATTCGGCAACACGTGACATGGCAAAACCAGTCACCATGCCTTGGGCACAGTTCACTGAGATGTTCAGGAGGAAGTTTGTTACCGATGTCTACCAGGACCAGCTCAAGCGAGAATTTCTGAGTCTGCGACAGCGAATTGGACAGTCGGTGAACGACTATGAGATCCATTTTGATCGTTTGTCCATCTATGCATCGGAGTATGTGTCCACACCAGAGGCCAGATGCAAGCGTTTCTGGGATGGCTTGCGATCCTGCATCCAGACAGTCATGGGATGCAAGGTTTATGAGACTTATCAGGATATGCTTGCAGATGCTCTTCGAGCAGAAGTTATTTGGATGGGGAACGAGAGAGAGATGGAAGAAGTCCGGAAGAGGAAATTTGCACAGAATGCTGGAAATCAGAACAAGAGGTTCCAGAATGCCAGTAACAGGTCAGGGTATGGACAGACTCAATCCATGCCAGTGTCCCAGGGTCGAGGCTACAACAACAATCGTGGGAGTTTATGGACCCAGTCTGGAGGGACTTCATCCGGAGATACTCGCCCTAGACCTCCTCTGTCTAAGGTGAGGTGCTTTGAGTGCAATGAAGTTGGGCACTATCGGAGTTCGTGTCCTAGGTTGGGAAGATCTGGAGTTCCTGTTCCTGCTCAAACCATACAAGCATCAGTGGCCAGTGTACCTAGTGGTTCTGGAGTTGGCCGAGGCCGTAGACGTGGAGCTGCTCCTACCCGGACTCAGTCAGCTATGAACCAGAGTGCAGTCTCTCCGAGGGCATTTGTGATCACGGCTGAGGATGATCCCGAGAATGCTAATGTCATTGCAGGTACCTTTACAGCTTTCGGTAGTGTTGCATACACTTTGATTGATCCCGGTGCCGCACATTCTTTTATCGCTCAGAGTTTTGCCATACAACATAGCTGTGAGGAAGAGAGTTTAGTAAGTCCGTTAAGGGTTAGATTACCCGCGGGCATAGTGGTGAGATTAACACAACTGTGCAAAGATGTCCTCCTTTCTTATGATGACGAGGTTTTCTTAGCTCGTTTGGTGGTGATGAACATGGGGGGATTTGACATAATCCTAGGGATGGATTGGTTGTCGAGATATAATGCCCTGGTGAACTGTCGGACTAAGGAAGTGCTGCTGACTTCCGATAAGGGATGACAAGTTTTGGTAGCTGGTATTAGGAGAGCTGCTGCCACGTGTAGCATATCTACTATGCAGGATCCTGGAGCGAAGTCGCATGGTCCAGAGGTGTTGCTGAACCACATCACAAGCGAAGATGTACGGGATCCTACCCCAGGAGATATATTAGTAGTGAAGGAGTTCCTTGACGTCTTCCCAAATGATTTGCTAGGATTGACACCTAACAGAGAGGTTGAGTATACAATCGACCTGATGCCAGGAGTCACACCCATATCGATGGCTCCATACAAGATGGCACCAACAGAGCTTCAGGAGCTGAAGAAGCAGTTGGATGAGCTGTTAGAAAAGGGTTACATCAGACCCAGTACTTCACTATGGGGTGCACCAGTTCTATTTGTCAAGAAAAAGGATGGTAGCTTGCAGATGTGTGTAGACTACCGCCAGCTGAACAAGGTGACAATCAAGAACAAGTACCCGTTGCCTAGGATTGATGATTTGTTTGACCAGTTGCAAGGAGCCACTGTGTTTTCCAAGATTGATCTTCGGTCTGGGTATCATCAGATCAAGATTGCAAAGAAGGACATAACGAAGACTGCCTTCCGTACACGGTATGGTCATTTCGAGTTCACAGAGGTACCGTTCGGATTAACCAACGCACCAGCAGTGTTCATGTGCTTGATTCACTTGGTCTTGAATGAGTTTTTGGATAAGTTTGTTGTGGTCTTCATCGACGACATTCTTATTTACTCTATGAGCAAGGAGGAACATGAAGAGCATTTGAGGATAGTGTTACAGAGGTTACGGAAGAAGCAATTGTATGCCAAATTCAGCAAGTGTGAATTTTGGCTTGGAGAAGCTTCTTTTCTTAGACATGTGGTTGGCGGGGATGGAATTAAGGTTGACCCTGCCAAGGTAAAGGCCGTGTTGGAGTGGGAACCACCCAAGAATGTATCCGAAGTCAGAAGTTTCCTTGGACTTGCAGGATATTATCGGAGGTTCATTGAAGGTTTTTCCTTATTAGCCAGTCCCATGACCAAGCTATTAAGGGAAGAACAGGCATTTGTTTGGAGCTCAGAATGTCAGCAGAGTTTTGAGGAGCTTAAGAAAAAGCTGACCACAGCACCAGTTTTGACAGTACCGAAGCCTGGTGTAGAGTACGTATTGTTCTGTGATGCATCGGGACTTGGTTTGGGAGCCGTGTTGATGCAAGAAGGACGGGTGATTGCCTATGCCTCTAGGCAATTAAGGACTCACAAGAAGAATTATCCGACGCATGATCTTGAGATGGCAGCTGTGATCTTGGCTCTGAAGATTTGGAGACACTATTTGTTTGGAGAGAAGTGCCGGATTTTCACTGATCACAAGAGTCTTAAGTACATCATGACTCAGAAAGAGCTTAACCTACGACAGAGACGTTGGGTTGAGTTACTTAATGATTATGACTGTACTATCGAGTATCATCCAGGAAAGGCTAATGTGGTAGCTGATGCCTTAAGCCGGAGACAACCAGAAGATGCTTCCACTAGTTACTTGATGTTCTCACTTATCGAGTTAAGGAAGCTAGGAGTGGGTTTGACAGTCGATGATACAGGAGCTTTACTGGCACACATGAGTGTCAAGTCTAATCTGAGAGGATGGATAGTGGAGTTACAAGATGGAGATCCCGACCTGGTCAAGCTTAAGGAAGGAGTAAGGAGTGGAAAAGGAGATAAGTTTCGTATAGCTGATGATGGAGCACTGATGATTGAAGAACGGGTATGTGTACCCAATGTCAGTAATCTGCGTAGTCAGATCCTGGAAGAAGGTCATATGACGCCATATGCGATGCATCCTGGAAGCACCAAGAAGTATCAGAACCTGAAGAGTCATTTCTGGTGGCCTCGTATGAAGAAGGATATAGTTGAGTATGTTGCAAAATGTCTCACTTGCCAACAGGTGAAAGCTGAGCATCAAGCTCCAGCAGGGAAGTTGAGATTTTTGACAGTGCCAGAGTGGAAGTGGGAGATGATCATCATGGATTTTGTGATTGGTTTACCGATGACTCGGAGGCAGCATGATGCTATTTGAGTCATCGTTGACCGATTAACAAAATCGGCACATTTTCTACCTATCCGCCAAACTGATACCACGGACACATTGGCGGGTGAGTATGTTGCTGAGGTTGTGAGACTACATGGGATTTCAAAGTCTATAGTCTCAGACAGGGATCCGAGGTTCACATCACGTTTCTGGAAGAGCTTACAAGCAGCTTTGGGAACTAAGTTAAGCTTCAGCATAGCTTTTCATCCTCAGATAGATGGACAGTCTGAGAGGACCATACAGACACTGGAGGATATGTTAAGGGCTTGTGCACTTAACTTCAGTGGGAGTTGGGATAAGTACCTACCTTTGGCAGAGTTTGCGTATAACAACGGCTACCATTCCAGCATTGGTATGCCACCTTTTGAGGCCCTCTACGGGAGGAAGTGTAGGAGTCCAGTGTGTTGGGATGAAGAAGGTATGAGATTGATCGTTGGACCGGATTTAGTCCAACAGACAGTGGACAAGATCCAGACAGTGAAACAATGTATGAGAGCTGCTCAAGATCGGCAGAAGAGTTACGCCGACAAGCACCGACGAGAGATGGAGTACAATGTTGGTGAGAAGGTTTTCCTCAGAGTAGCACCTTGGAAGGGTGTGATTCGGTTCGGCAAAAGAGGGAAGCTGAGCCCGAGATATATCGGACCCTATGAGATCGTGGAGAGAATTGGACCATTGGCTTACAGGTTGTCCTTACCTGATGAGCTATCACGTATTCATGACGTGTTCCATGTCTCTATGTTGAGGAGATATCGATCGGACCCTAGCCATTTTGTGGCCCCAGTGGATGTTGAGGTAGTAGAGGACCTCACCTACACAGAAGTGCCGGAACAGATTCTTGCTCGAGAAGTTCGGCAGTTGCGGAACCGTACCATTCCTATGGTTAAGGTCAAGTGGAGTAAGCATTAAGCTAACGAGTCTACTTGGGAAGTTGAAGAACACATGCGGTCCCAGTATTCGCATCTCTTCACACAATAGGAATGAATTTCGAGGACGAAATTCTTTTAAGGGGGGTAGACTGTAACGACCCGGGTAAAATTTATGTTTTTACCGGGACTGTAAAAGCTTTGTACAGTAATTTACCGAATAAAAATAATCTTGGGTAATTATTTTCAGGTAAATTGTGCATCGGAATTCTAAACCGACCCTTACCCCATGTTGTAGATTTTTCTGCGGATTTTACGGACCAGAGTTGGTATTTTTTGGGTCCAGGAATTCCGAGGAAAGACGGGTTTAACCTCAAAAGAACGGACCAGAAATAAAGTAATAAGGGTACTTTAGTTATTTGTTGGTCCGGACGATACCCGCTCAAGTGTGTGTAACACACTTGCACCACGTTTTTCTTCTGCCATGGGAAGCTTCCTCTTCACCATGAAGCTTCACCCGGCAATCTTCTCCTTCTCCTGCAAGACAAACAATTCCTTCTTCCTTACACCTTCTTGATTTTTTCCAGGCAGCTTCCTAGCTTGTGTCCTTCCTCTGGCTGCAAAAATAAAAAAAAACTTACCTTTGCCTTGCTTCTGCAAGCAAAACCCAGACATCCAGATACCTTCATTTTCTCCTCTGCACAAAAGATATTCTGTCGGATGCATTATTAGTATTACTTAGATAAAAAAAAAAAGAAAAGAAAAACAAAAACACAACAACCCGTCACACAACAACTCACGCCACCTTCCTCTTCTCTTCTGCCACCGTCGCGCCGCCACACCAAGTCACCACCATCACGCAGCCGACACCAATACCATCTGCACCAGCCGTTGCCGCCCTCCTCTCGCCTTCTCGCCGTCCTTCCCCTGCGTGTGCCGGATCTGCCGACCCTTCCCTTACCACTCGTCGCTGCAGACACCGCCACACCGACCGGAGTCGCCGCGACGAGGCTGCCCTTGCTTCCTTCGCGTCGCGCTGCCTGACGACGTGCGACCGATCCCGTGCCTCGTGTTCGTCGCCTCACCGGACCGCCCATCTTCTTCCTTCGCCTGCACCCGCTCGCGCCGCCGCCGTCAACCAACACAGGTGAGCAGACCCGTTGTGGGGACTTTGACCCGGATGGGTCATGAAGCGGGTCGCGGGTTGACCCGGTTAGGAATAGGTGTGGGTCGTGGGCTGGGCTGTTAATGGTTAGTGGGTTTGGACTTGGGTTTTGGGTTTTAGGTGTTGGGCTTGGGTGTGAGTTGGGTTAGGGTTGATTGGATTGGGTTAAGGCACACTGGGCTTGGGGCTTGGACCTTGGCCTAGTCCGATAAAATAAAAAAAAAGGATAATAAGTAATAATAATAATAGTAAGAAATAAAAATGGAAAAAAATATATAAATATGTTAACAAATAAATATATATGGTTGGAAATTTTCTGGAAAAAGAGTAATAAATAGTAAGTAGTTATAATTTGCAGAATTAACGAAATAATTACCCTATAATAACATTTTTAAAGGATTAAGATAAATACTACATGATTATTAAATTATGGTAAGTACCCTTAAAGATTTATACTACGGAAATGCTATACCAGAAAAATTCTTTATATGGACATGCGATTAATTTCTAGGAAAATTATTTTAAAATAGCTAGTACCTTTGAATATAAGTTATGATAATTATTTTTGAGGAGAAATATATATAAGTACGTTAGCATTTGAAGAAATATTTTATGATAAGTGTATTTTTGAAAATACGGCAGAAAAGTATATACATGGTATATGGTTATACTTGTGAGGATAAATGAGATAAGTCCTTTGATGCAATATTATTTTAGGAATATGTATATGGTTAATAATAATTATTTTAGGAAGTACAAACTTATAAAATAAATAAGGAAAGAGTATTATCAAAATGAATACCGGAATAGTTACCGGGTATAAGTACAGTTTGGAATTCTGACGCAAGAATAATAAATAGTGATGATAACGGGGTTCACCGGGACGAAAATGAACCAGTCTAGGTTTTATTTTGCGGTATAGCATCATTTTCATTTATGTGCATCTTATGTGAGTATATGTTATTATTTGCCATATAGGAGCCGATAACGAACAGTATCCCAAGGAACCGGAGCCGGGACAGTTTGAGGACTTCCAAGAGTAGGAAAATCGGCTAAGGTGAGGATGGATAACCTTTGATATGTTGCACATGATACTGTGTTTGTTTTTCTGTAATTATTTTGCCTGATTGAACTGCTGAGCCAATTGAGTTTGATTGTGGTATTATTGCTGTTGTTGTTGATTTATTGATTGTGGATTTACCGTTATGATGAGATAATTGGATAAATGATAGTTGTGTTGACGACTTATTTGTCACTAGGAAAGTAGTGGTATGACTAGTTGGTTAGAGACTGTTTTGTGGTGGCTATGATCTGGGTTACTTGTGATAAGCATGTCTATGCTTGGGATGTCTATCCCGTTATTATATTTTTGGGATGTCTATCCCTGGGTTACTATTTTGGGATGTCGATCCCTGGATTAATCTAGCACTCGGAACATGTTGATAACCAGGTCTGACCCCAAGCTTGTCCAGTGACAGGGCCCCGAAAGATAAAATTGGTAATAATAAGCATTCTTTTGGTCTTGGATCAGTTATTTTACTAGTTGTTTCTTGTTATGTCTTTTGCTGGAATTTTACTTCGAAAGTATTGTGTTGCCTACATATTACTGTTTATCCTTCGTCGGTGAGCACTTCGGACTCACCCCTCGCCTGCGGGGTTTCATCCCGTAGGATGGGTTGCTCGTAGTACAGGTACGTGGTTCGGCCAGCTGCTGCTTCTACTCCACCAGACCCCGGATCCATACCTCCGCTGCATCTCATTCTAAGTCTTCCGCTGCTGATATTTTATATGTTGTTGTATCTTGTATTATATGTTTCTGCTACCGCTGTTGTGGTTTGAATAATGGTCCCCGAGATCGGGTGACGGATGTTGTAATTGAGATTGCTTGTATTGTATTTTATAACGTGTGTACTGTCTGCTATTGTAATAAGAACAGTTCTGGCACGTGTTTACTGTGTACGGTAAATACGGGTCGGGGCTTTTCACATGTCGTCCCTCAACTCTTGATTTACCGGGTTAGGTGGTCCTTTTTACCTGCTGCAGCAGGTTGGTAACTATGGAGCTGATACGTGGTAGTGGGGCCCACAGTTTGCACACTTTTTTATTCTTCTTATCCTTTTTTATATTTTTTAAAAAATTTAAGCCTTTAAAATCTTTATTTAAATTAAAAAATTTTTAGAAAATAAATATTAATTTTTAAATCTGCATTGATAAAAAAAATTTAAATATGATCATCATGTCACCTAATCCCTCTATAATATTATGGTTAATGAAATTGAAAAAAATTAACCAAAATTAACCAAAATTATAATAAAAAAAAACTAAAACAATGAGAGAGGCATATCTAATTCTAAACTATAAACTAAAAATAATAATAAAATCTAGTATATAATGAGGGAAATTAAGATTTATTTATTTAAAAGGATTTTAAAAATAAAATTTGATTAAAGAAAAAAATGATTAAATAAATAAGTTATGTGTGGGCCCCATTGCCACTTGTCAGTTCCATAGCTATCAACCTGCTGTAGCAGGTCAAAAGGACCATGTGACCTGGTAAATCAAGAGTTGAGGGACGACTTGAGTGAAAAAAAAACGAAGAGGGACAACAAATACGAAATCAATAAAGTGGAGGGACAGAAAAAATTATTTACTCTTTCATAAGTACATCTATTTATTGAACAAATGAATTGTCTGTGTCAGCATATGCTTTTTTTATGTCTATAGGTGTCGATATACAACATTCATAATACGATATGCTAAAAAAATTGGATTAAAGTGTTTTTTCATCCTTGTATTAGACCTCAAAGTTGGAAGTCATCACTCTATTAGATTTTGGCTTGCTTTCATCCCTCTATTTGTGAATTTTGTCTTATTTTCATCTTTGTGTTCGACTTTTTGGCCTATTTAGAGGGATGAAAACAAGCCAAAACCCATAGACAGAAGGATGAAAATAGACCAAAACTAATACAATGATGACTTTCAACTTTATGGTCTAACACAAAGATGAAAAAAGGCTATAATCCAAAAAAATTTGATAAAAAAATCTTTACCAACAGTTTTAAGATATGTTCATTATATTTTTTTAGTATAATTTGTAGTGGTATTCAGCTTCGTTTTAATTCTCTAAATATTAAACCAATTTCACCGTCTGATTTTGAGCTTTGTCACACTTGGCATACATCTAGTTCATAAATACTATTTGTATTCTATTGTATCAAGAACATTTTAATGATTATGAAATGAAGTTGACTTTGATATTTCAAAATAAAAAAAATATAGCCATATAATTTATAGTTTCTTCCATTTCGACAAGGAGCCATGAAACAAATGCCACATTTTAGGATGCACATCCTTAAAAATTCTTTGTAATGAATGTTGAAAAAGGAATCCTTGTTATAGTGGGGGAGCTTTGTTGAAAATTCCTTGGGACAAAACCATGAGCCCGCCATAAAGAACACAACACCTAATCATGATCGGCTAAATAAACAAACCACCCAAAAATTCAACAACAATCAACGGCCAACGAACGCACACAGTGTCTTTTTAGCTTTTTAAACAAATTTTTTTAATAATAATATATACTAGCATTAAACCCTCGCGTTGCTTCGGATAGTAAATATTTTTTTTACTTTTTTAAAATATCCAATAATAGCATGTATACCTCTGTGGCTAAAAATTTGAACTACAATGTACATAATTATTGAAAAAACTATCATAATTAATTCTCATTGAGACGCCCAGACCCGTATTTACCGTACACAGTAAACACGTGCCGGAACTGTGACAACCCAACCCAAAATGAAACCAGCATACAGTGTATACAACAAGAACACGAGCTCAACAGCCCAAAGTAAAATCAACAATAGAAACTCATCCGGCCCAATGGCCCAATAATAACAAAAGTATGCACAGCGGAAGACTTAAAGACTCACTAACACTGTATGCGTAATAGATGCAACCTATGGATCCAAGCCCGTCCAAGGGATAACGCCGCAGCTTTCTGGAATGCACCAAGCCTGTACAACAAACAACTCATCCTACGGGATGAAAGCCCGCAGGTGAGGAGTGAGTCCGAAGTGCTCACGACAATGGAAAGACGATCAATATGGACACTAAAAATTACTCAAGTCAAATAAAACAGTCAAACCCAAATACAAAACCCAAGAGACTCAAGTAAAATCCAATTACTCAATTTTATCTTTACGGGCCCCGTCACGGATAAGCTAGGGTCGTACCAGGTTATCAACCTGTTCCTGGTGCCAGATCAAAAAGAACCCAGGGATAGACATCCCAAAAATAACAAACCGGGATAGACATCCCAAGCATAGACATGCTTATCACACGAACCCAGATCATGGCCACCACAAAATAGTCTCTAACCATCCGGTCGTACCTCTACTTACCACGTGACAATTATATTACCGTCATTAAAAACCAAGTCACAGGGATCGACATCCCTAACCAAAATACCGAGGATCGACATCCTTGTCACAATTCATTAATTATTATTCCATTATACTCATGATCAAGACACGAAAATAAATATTCAAACCCAATCAAAATACTAGGATAAACATCCCGACAATAATCAAAACCATGGGATGAACATCCCGAGACAATTCACAACAAATGCAACATGCAATAATCAACAACCAAATACCGAGTAATATAGGCACATATTGAAGGAAATCCATCCTCACCTTGGCCGATTACTCAACTTCGGAAACTATGACCGGTACGACGCCGGCTCCTCGGGAAACTGCCCGATATCAAACCTATACACAAAACAATGTACACACACATAAATGCACATAATCGGTATGCTATGATGCCAATACTACGAAATTACCCATCCCGATTACTTATCCTTTATTTCCATCTTTTACCGAAAATAATTACCGTACGTATATCCGGATATAATTTCGGTACCATACTTTAATTAAAACTCTTTTCAAGATATTTCATAACATAATTACAACTTGTCAACCAAAATAATAGCAATATAATTTTCCTAGAAGTTATATCATTTATATGTATTTTGTAAAATAAGTTCATAAAAATTATTTACTATAATATTATTTTCTAGAAGAAAATAATTATACAAGTATATATATTTTTCTAGAGATAATAACATATTTATATAATATTCCAGAAAATATTTCCATAGTACATATCTTTTCCAAATAACCATAATATTAATTTTTTTCAAACAAACATAGTTATTTTAATTTTCAAAGAACCAAGGAATATATTTATATATATCATATATATAACCCAAAACACTATAAATTAAACCTTTTATATTTTCCTCAAAATAATATATATTTTTTCAAAATCGATTTTATTCCATAAAATAAATAGATATATATATGTATTAATTTTTTTTTTTACTGGATTGGGCCATGAACAGTGAGTCCATGCCCAGCCCAAGTCCAACCCAAACAACCAACCCACAAAGTCCTACTCCAAGCCCACTTACCCATCAGACCTCAGCCCATACCACGCGACCCGGTTGAAGTGTCGGGTCAAACTCGACCCACCCGCCGTCAAACGGGTCATCCTCATCATCCTCACCTCAAACGCAGGTGGCGGCGCGGAAGGGCGTGCAGGCGGGCGAGGAAGACGACGACGAGGGCGGCGCTGGAAAGGAGGGAGAGGCGGCTGCCGGCGTAGATTGCTGCGGTGGTGACGAGCGGCGTGGGGAGGAGCGGGTCTGCCGTCGGTGTCTCGGGTTCGCGAGGCGGGAAGCAAGGCAGAGGGGTGTTGGTGTCGGTCTGCAGGAGGCGGTGGCGACGCGGCAGGGTGGAGAGGGAAGAGGACGCGGCGTTGCGCTGCGCGCGGTGGCGAAGGGTGGTGATGGGTGACCGGCGGCTCTGTTCTTCTCCTTCACTTTCTTTTTTTTTCTTTTTCTTTCTTTCCTCTCTTCCTCCCCTTGTTTCTTTTTCCGGTTTCTTTTCTCTTTTATTTTTTTTTCTTTTTCTTTTTTTCTCTTCTCTTTTTTTTTCTTTCTTTCTTCTTCTTCTTCTTCTCTTTTTTTTTTCCTCTCCTTTTTTTCTCTCTTCTTTCTTTTCTTTTTTTCTTCTCCTCTCCTCCTCTCTTCTGCCGGCTTTAAACTGGTTTCCTCTTTTTTTTTTTTTTACTATTAAGCATGTGAGTTATCAATAATACGATTCGTCTGCATTACGGGCGAGTCCGATCCAGACCAGAAAATAACAGATACCTCCTTAGTTATTTTCCGGTGTGATTTTCCGGGAAATTCCGAAACCCGAAAAATACCAACTTAGTTCCGAAAAATACACAGGAAAATCACGAGCGCGGAAAAACTCTCGGTTTCGAAAAACGACTCCCGATTTACCTTGAATTAATTACCCAAGATTAATTTAACAGTAAATCACGGTAAAACGATTTCTACAGTCCGGTAAAAATCCAAAATTTTTACCCGGGCTGTTACACTCATAAATTCCAAAAAAAATATTAAAAACATGGCACAATGATTAATTTGAATACTAAATCCAATATTACTGAGAAAAGGATCAAACCTTTTATATTATAAAAGCTCTATAAATCACGAAAAACCATTTCTTTCTCCCCACTAATTAATTTACTACCAGTTTCATGTCATATCTTTCTTTAGAATGACTTGGTTTGATATTATAAGTATATTTATTATTATTTAAAAAAATATTAATTTTGTCTAAAAATATAAATAATATGTTGGAAAAAGATTACCTTAAAGGATGTAGTTGGAAAATATTGTTCAATATAAATAGGAAAAGATTTTGACTGAAAAAAAAAATCTATAGATAGAGAAGTGGCACCACTTACAAAGACTTAATTTACTTGCTATAAATTTTTTAAAAAAATACGGAGAGTTGCCATGAATTTTTGCAAAACCATCTCCAAAACTTCATTATATCAATTTTAGTGGATACCACACACTAAAGTTGGTGCAAGGTTATTGGGAAGTCACGTCCGGAAACTCTCTTGCACCAACTTTAATTTCCGAAACTCTGTTCCACCAACTTTAATTACAGTACTAAGTAAAAAGAATATATTTAAAATACTTTAAAATTATTAGGACTAAATACGATAATCTTATAAAATAAGGACCAAAATTGACATTAAAATTTTTGGGGCCATTCATGTTAGAATTACCTTTGGTGTAGCACTGTGCTACCTAGGTAGGATTTTGACAAATGTCAAAATGTCTACTTATTCAACTTTATATACATGTATAGATAAGATTGTATATTTCTAGTTCGTTTTGGTTTATTTAATTTGGACTACATGTTATCAGCCTCTCGATGATTGATCACTTTTGCGAAAAATTAAGGATAGAATTCAAGAAAAAGCCAATTGTGAAAGTGTTACTGCATATAAATCAAATATATCATATGGTTATATACTTCCCGGTGTTACACCGTTACACCAAAAATATATCATATGGTTTTATTCCTTTTTTTTTTTGCTGAATCCCAACAGTGAAAAGTTATCATGAGCTTACGTATTCATGCCATCTGTCTTATACATTAATTAGGCCTAATTATACAAAAATAGACTCACACCAACAAGGTACAATTGAGAAGCAGTGGTCAATATATAATAGTAGAGAATATTCCTGGATATAAAATAAGAAGCTGGGAAAGCAACATACACATATCATATGTCTATATATATAGCAGCAAAATTATATCCTGGCCTGAAGGATTTTACACTTATCGTTTGAAAATGTAATTAACAATTTAGAATTACAATCGCTGGAGTGCTCCTTGTCAGTATTGATCCAAGAAAGCAAAAGTTCCAAAGAAACCCTCTGATAAAGAAGATGGACAATGATTAGCTAGGCAGTATGCGACTATATATACATTTTCTTTTTATCATTTGAAAGCGGAAGCTTATCCAAGTACATATATGGGTGTGTGTTATATGACATTCCGCGTTTGACAAAATTACCATGGTTTTGTTAAATGGCGCGTGTCTTTGTTTCGTCAAAAAAAACATATAAAACTAAGAATCAAAGCATCATTTTTATTTTAGCAAGTTGTGGTTATGTCATTCCATATACCCATCGTTTTTGCAGGCCTTTGACTTTATATGAAATAGGACTAAAGCTTTTGATTCTTCACGGTCACGGTTAGTAACCGACACTATCTTCGCCAGTCTAATCAAAATCAATTATTGTGTTAAAAAAAAAAAATTAATCTAGAAAGGCCTTCGCTTTGGAATCTAAATTCTTTTTTATGCATGCAAAATTTAGACCCTAATTTGATTCATAGACAGTATGATGAAATACATGAGGTAATAGCAAATGAATGAAATTCCTTTCTATAAGTTCATCCATTAAATGTAATCAATGACTTCTTCGATGAATTGTCTTCCATCATAGCATAAGTTGATTCTTGATATTTTTATTTAATCCCTTAATAATTACAAAAATAAAGGGATATGGAATGGTACAATAATTAAGATTTAAGACTATATGAATAAACAAGAGAATTTAAGTGGATCAAGTAGATTATGTATTTATATTATTGTAAACAAACTTCCTGCTTGATGTACAAAACACACTTCTTCTATTTGAATTTATAGATAGCTGCAAGCAATTATATATTACTGGCTTGGCTTTGACCATCATGTTACAATAGAAAGAAATAAAGTTCGAAAAATAATCCTATAAACACTTCTTATATTTCACATATCATCTAAAATTTCTTACTGTAAACATATGAATAATCTCATGGCATTATAGTTTGGATTTATATTTAGTATGGGAGATGATGTAGTTCATTTGATTTTCTCATCTTTTTATAATCACTAGTTTTTGTGCACGTGTACAATTTTTTTTTAAAAAATAATTCTTGAGTAACTTTAATTTTTCGTTCTTTTTTAAATTAGGTGAAATATTCTCATTATTATTTTTATTTTCATAGATAAACTACAAATTATTAATAAATAATTACCTTATATTTAACATCAATAAAATAATTACCTCCTCTAATAATATTTTTTTGTATTTTAATTAAATTGTAATATATTAAGCATGAACTATGTTTATATGAAAGACTTTGAAATTTATAAATATTGAGCTAACATAATATTTGAAAATTAAATAACACTCTTATTTTTTTCTAGTTTAACTTTCTTAAGAATCGGTTGCATTTCACTCTCTTAGTCTTCAATAGAAATCCAAGTTTTTTCTTTTTCATTTTGTTCTTCAGCCGTTGCCTTTCGCACTTCCTCTGCAACAAATTGTCCTTTTCTCCTATCC
Organism: Turnera subulata; assembly: GCA_028386065.3. Lineage (NCBI taxonomy): Eukaryota > Viridiplantae > Streptophyta > Magnoliopsida > Malpighiales > Passifloraceae > Turnera > Turnera subulata. The sequence goes on along the minus strand of JAKUCV010003166.1, from coordinate 29,328 downwards.
GAGTCGTTTGCTTTGTTCATCCTCACTAAGAAGATGTATTCTTCGTCTTCACAATCGAGCAACATTTCTTTTTGTTCTTTTCCCTACATGATAAAAACTTTGATTTGTCAATATCTATTCCATATTAGATCAGTTTTTAATTATCATTCATTATTTACCTCTTCTCCTAATATTGCAATATAATTAGTAACATCGCATCCTATTATTATTTTTGCCTCATCGAATATGGTTACCAATGCATTATCCTTTCCGTCGAACACTTCGAGTCTTAACATATTCCTATAAGATATGAATTAGATATGGTAACTAAAAATTTGTATAATGCTCATACCTTGGTTTGCATCCATCATAACCATTACATTTTTGACATTGACATCGTGCTTTGTTGTCTGAAACATCTACTTTCTTTCCACACCTTTTGCATGCATGAAACTATGATTTTTCTTTGTTTTTTACTTTCATAATTTTAACTTTGAATGAACAATAGTTGGCCTACATACATCTAATATTTTGGTTAATCAGAAAAAAAATATTGTTATGAAAGTATATATACTAACATTATTAAACTTATATACTTACCTTCGCTGCTGTTGCACTACTCATGTTTTGTATATCCCATATCGTAAATTTTGCAACATCTCTCATCCATTTTGTTTTTGGTTGTTGTGTAATTTTTATATCTTCTTTTTGTCGTTTCCCAAGCCTGTTTTTTAAAAAATTAGTATATATTTTTTTTTCCCGATGTCATTTTTAGCTGAAACAGATAATACACTTACCACTCTTGAATATGGATGGCTTCTTGTATTTTGGGATTTATCATGATGGTTGTGGTAAATGTCGTTGACAATTGGAGCATGCCTGAAAGTTAAATAGAATTTTGTTAGTTACTAGCTTCCAAAAAATTTTCGTAAATCATTTACCATTGTATGCTCCTATTTTGATGTCTGATATTGCAATGACTTGGTTTTTGTCTTCATTTTCGCATAATTTTTGTCCATCCTACTCCGTCAAATCACCTCATAGGATTAGGGTTAGTTGTTCATTCCTGAATATAAAATGACAATTAGTATTAAATAAAGAAAAATATTTTTGGAAAAACTATTATACGTTAAATGATTTTTTTCCTTACTTTTCATTCATCACTATCAATTCTCTTCTTTGGCTCTTATTTGTACCCGTTTGGTGCTTCACCTTGATCACAATGCCTAGTAAGTCTATTCAAAGACATTATGAGTAGTTAGATTGTTTAATTAAATATAATTATTTTAATAACCATTATTCTTACCTATTAGCTTTCCTTTCTCACACTTCTCAGCATCATCAAACTCGATGAAGTCCTATTTTAGCACATTAGTTGAAATCGGAGTTGGAGCCTCTTTTGTGGTTGTTGAGTTTGATAATATTATTTCCACATTCTGGTTGACTGTTGTATATTTTGGATTTGGCCTTTTTGTCGTTTCGTTCATGAGTAAGTAAGTTTTGTCTTTCCGAAACATATCTCTGAATTTCGCCACTCCTTCGCTAAACATTGTAGCTTGCATCTTTGTGCCCTTTTGATGTGAGCCAGAAAGTAATATTAAAATATGAATATTATTTGCGGAGTTAAAATATTATTAAACAGAATATGCATTTTTTTTTAATAATATATTTTACCTCATTATCTAGGAAAATAACTTTTCATCTTTCACCATCTTATCTTTCATTGCTGTAGGAATCTATAGAGCCTCGCCTCATCACCAATACTTTGAGGTTGAATTCTATGGATCCTCTTGTAAGTTTTCTTGCAATTTATTGATGCAAATGCGGCCTATTAATTTTTCAATCAGCGAGAAATAACATTAAAAATTGGATAAACAAACAATATTATAATATTAGATTTCTGTTAATCCGCATTAATTAATAAGTTAGGTAATAAATTTATCGAACTAAAAATTAATTGAGGATTTAATTATAGAGTTAAATAATACATTTTTAATAGAAAATTTAAATCCAATAATACATTAATTTTTTTTAAAAAAAAAATCAATGATTAATTATTTGAGAGGTATGGATTGTTTGTGTTTAGAAAATTAATGGAAGGAAACGAAGTGTATTATGGTTTATGATTCTTTTACACATACTCGATGAGACGCCCCGACCCGTATTTACTGTACACAGTAAACACGTGCTGGAACTGTGACAACCCAACCCAACAAAGCCCAACAGACTGCATATAAAACAATAAACTGGCCAACGGCCCAATATCAAAAACCGTAATCCGGCCTCTCGGCCCAACATGGATCTCGTCACCCGAACCCCGGGGACATCAACAACAACCAACTGGCCCAATGGCCCAAATACAACATATACACGGCAGAAGATTTAACAATATGCACAGCGGAAGACTCTTAACTCACATGACGACATATGCAAAGCCCAATGCAACTAATGGATCCGAGTCCTGTCCGAGGGTACGCTTCAGCTTGCCCCGTACGTTCCTGCACTACAAACAACTCATCCTACGGGATGAAACCCCGCAGGCGAGGGGTGAGTCCGAAACGCTCACCGACGAAAGATAAACAGTGATATATAATCAACCGTAATACTTTTGAAGTAATACAACCATCAAAACAGAAGAATCTAGCACATACAACAAAACAGAGGCATCCAACAACAAACAGCACAACAGTGGAATCCTGCTAAATCATGTCAAGGCCAAGACCAAGAGAATGCTTATTAATTTTTATTACCCATTTTACCTTCCGGGTCCGTCATTGGACAAGCTAGGGTCGTACCTGGTTATTAACTAATTCTGGATGCCAGGCCCAACCACAATCCGGGATCAACATCCCCATATCACAAATCCGGGATCAACATCCCAATATCTCAAATCCGGGGTCAACACCCCAACCAACTAACCCACTGGCCATGACACCACAGAACTAGTCTCTAACCATCTAGTCGTACCACTACTTCCAAGTGACAAATATAACATCATCTCGAATATTCCTCTTACATCAATCAATAGCCCATATCCTCAACTTACTTTCATATCAACAATTCCAATTCACTAACAGCAAGTCATGTAAATCCAAACACAATTCAACGGTTCAATCAAACAACAAAGCATATCCAACAGAGCAAATAGTCACATATCAAGACAGTCCATCTTCACATCAGCCAACAAGCACCGTAAATATAACATAACCAAGAACATAAATAAGGGAACAATCATAACCCAAACTCATACGAATACTTCTTTGTGTGACCTTCTAAGTCTAGCTAACTTTATTATCCTGTTTTAATTTGGGCCCTGTCACGTATCAAGTGTTGGCTGGTCCGCAGTGCCACTTTCCAAACAGGCATCGACATGCCAACCGGATATTCGGCATATCCGAGCCACTGGGTATTCGGTATACCCTCATCACAAGCATCAATATATCAACCGGATATTCGGCATATCCGAGCCACTGAGTATACGGTATACCCTCACCACAAATGACAACATACCAACCGGATATTCGGCATATCCGAGCCACTGGGTATTCGGTATACCCCCAACCACAGACATCGACCAGACCACTCTTTACCAACACTTAATGTCCGTGACGCTAACAGTCTAAGTGAGGTTAACCAATTAGTCATTTTTATTAAATTACCAATTATCAAATCCCTGAGCAGGCAACCTGCCCCACAGCTCATCTGGGTTATCTAATCTTATCACAAATCAACCAAGATTTATAAACACTCCAGTTATCACCAGTAAATAAGCCAATTAACGAAGCAATATATCACAATGTATAATCAACAACATTTAATCAATCAAACCAAGTAATACACAACATACACAGGTCTGACACGATTCAACAACAACATCAACAATTCCATTGCAATCAGGTAACAGTCAACAATTATTCCAGCAGATCAATCAACAACAAAAATACACAAACAACAAAGATACACACACAGCATTACGGGCACATATCAAGGTTTATCCATCCTCACCTTAGCCGATTACCCAACTCTGAAACATCAATCGGTCCAAAGCCGGTTCTACAGGAACTGCTCGATATCGACTCCTATATAACAAATAATAAATGCACACATAAGATGCACATAATCGGTATGTTATGATGCCAATACTACGAAATTACCCTTCCCGATTACTTATCCTTTATTTATTTCCTTTTATCGAAAATAATTTACCGAACGTATTTCCGAATATAATTTCAGTACTATACTTTAATTAAAACTTTTTTCAATATATATTCTCATAAATAATTATAATCTTCCAAAATAATAATCATTATAATTTTTCCAGAAAAAATAATAACTTATTTATAATTTCTAGAAAATATTTATAGTATTTATCTTTTCTATATATATATACAATTTAATTTTCCAACATAATTACTTTTAATTTATAAAATACATATTTATATACATACACCAAAATTATAATTTTCCAGACTAGATAATATACATATTAATTTCCAGAAATTATTTTCAAAGTATATATATATTTTTCAAACTATCCATAATAATAATTTACAAACAAAAATTAATTATTTACCAAAGTAATTATATTTATATTTTCCTCAAAATACTAGAATTAAATCGGAAATAATTTTCTCAAAATAAATATATTTTTTTTCCAAAATTATATATCAGAAAATAAATAAATGAATATATATATATTATTATTTCTTTTTTTTATTATTATTTTTTTTACTGGACTGGGCCATGAACAGTGAGTCCATGCCCAGCCCAAGTCCAACCCAAACAACCAACCCACAAAGTCCTACTCCAAGCCCACTTATCCATCAGACCTCAGCCCAAATCCCGGCCCATCAAACACAGCGGCCCAGACGAGCGACCGGGTCAACCCGACCCAGAGCCACAACTTATCCGGGTCGTCAACCACGGGCTCACCTAGAGCAAACGGAAGGCGGTGGTGATGCTGGCGCGGCGCGACGGGACGAGCGGCGAGACGCGTCAGGCGAGGCGGCTGCGACGTCGCTGGTGCCTGTGGGTGCGGCGGCTCATCTCGACGGTGACGGAAGCGAGGAGGAAGACGAGTTTCAGCGAGATGGCGCAGGGTGTCGGTGTCGGCAGGGGGGGAAAATCGGGTGGTTGCTGGTGGCGCGCAGGCTGTGAGGGGAAAGATGGTGGTGCATGCGTGGCGGCGTGGAGGCGGCAGAGGGAAGACAGCGGCTGCTGGTGGCCGGTTGGGAGGTGATGGTGGCCGGCGGCCCACGGTGGCTCCTTCCCCTTCTCCTCCTTTTTTTCTTTTTTTTTTTCTTTCTTTCTTCTTCTTTCTTTTCTCTTTTTTTTTTCTTTCTCTCTTTTTTTTTCCTCCTCTCTTTTCCTTCCTCTCCTTCTGCTTCTTCCATTTTATAAACCGGTGAAGAAACTGTTTTGTTTTTTTTTTTACTATTACTCATGTGAGTAATCAATAATACAAATCGTCCGTATTACGGGCGAGTCCGATCTGGACCAGAAAATAACTGATACCTCCTTAGTTATTTTCCGGTGTGATTTTCCGAGAAATTCCGAAACCCGAAAAATACCAACTTAGGTTCGAAAAATCCGCGGGAAAATTTCGAGCGCGGGAAAACCCTCGGTTTCGAAAAACGACTCCTGTTTTACCGTGAATTAATTACACAGGATTAATTCAACAGTAAATCACGGTGAAACAATTTCTACAGTCCCGGTAAAAATCCAAATTTTACCCGGGCTGTTACACTCGACCATTCGAAAAATTAGCCAAATAAGAAAACCCAAGCAACCAAATTATAAGATGATAATTATAATGATAAATAAATCACAGCATCTCATAATTGAAACACTGTTATCGCCTACCACAACAAACAAAACATCAGGGAGCTGATATGATCTGTTCTACATGCATAATTGTTTTGATATTTAATGAAATACATCTTACTGACCAGTAAAAATTAATAAATAAAATAAATATTGTACTACAACTCGAGCTCTTCACAACTAAACATTAATTCGTTTGGAAAACAAACGGCTCTTGTGGCGTGATAATATTGGTAACATAGCATATCTCGTCTGAAAAGGGTTTCCTACCAGTTCTAATGAAAAATCAAGGGTAAATAAATCATAGCATCGTCATAAAGTCAGCCCGTAGCAATTTTAAAAGATTTACAGCTGAATCCGATTTACAATGGAATTCGGGTAGCGATATGTGCAATTTTTTAAGATTTAAAATTGTATTCGGTTAGTAAGAAAAGTTGAATCCGATTTACAATGGGATTCGGGTACCCTTTTAGACATAGAATCCAATGTATTAGTTTGCCGTTTGCCGTGATTAAGGAAAGTTTGATTTTGATCATAATGCTAATATAATATAATATGCATATAGCGATATATACGTAGCAATTTTTTAATAATTATGTATAGCAAGTTTTTAAAAAGACTATTATGCCTTTAATTATAGTAGAAAGAGAAGGGTATTTTGGTATTTCAATTTCGCAAGTTTTGGGACTTCGTGCTTTTATATATACTATAGATGAGCTTGCATTTTCTAAAGAGATTAGTGACCTAATTGTCTACAGTAATGGGCTGACTTAAACGTGGGCCTAAAATATTTTCACAGGTGCACAACCATTCAAAATAACAATTACAAACTAGCCCATTCCTTTTTTCTTTGTTCAATCAAAACTAGCCCATTCATTTCAATTCAATGTCATTTTTTGGTCAACCATTCGACCAGATAATATTAATAAATTCTGCAATCAAACGATTTTTCTGCATTTTTTTTCACCAACTGTGACTTATGAATGTTAGACTTTCCACCTTCCATTAAACTAATTTAATTTTTCCATGTACAAAGAAGTATTATAAATAAATCAAGTGAATGTTCATTGTAGCTGGCAATATGTAAGACTTTACTACCATCTTGGATAGTACAAGTAAGATTTTGCTAGCCACCATCTTGGACAACTCGATGACAACTCGTGGCCGACAACCCGATGACAACTTGTAGCCGCACATTTTGGACCGTTCACATTGTTCCGTTCACACTGCTCCGTTCACACTGTTCCAATTGCCTATAAAAAGAGGGTAATAGATGTGATATTTATTTATTCAGAAATAATAGAATTCTCTCCTTCATATTCTCTTATATCTTTTCTCTCATCTTATTATCTTCCTTTATATCTTACTCTCACCTTATTCTCTTTTCATCAAAACTGTCAAATTCATTATCAAGGCATTATATACCATAAATCATCTTTTATTTTATAACACATTATCAGCACGAGTCTCTAGCCTATTAAGGTAATCATTTCTAAATCTTTTCAATCTGCATTTGTTTATTTGCTTAGTATTCAATATTGGCCGGGTAAGCCACCTATCTCTTTGTTGATCGGCAAAGCCGCCTTGTTTTATTTATTAGCCGGCTAAGCCGCCTTATCTCTTTGTTGGCCAGCAAAGCAGCCTTGTTTCATTTGTTGGCCGGCTAAGCAGCCTTTATCGAGTAAGCATATATATATATATATACTCTATATTATAACTCTATTACTGTTGCTCAAAGATTTATCGCGTAGGCTTATATACTTATATAATTATTTTACTTCTCTTTATATTTGTTTTTATATAATTCTTTACTGTTATAATGGCAAACCTTACAAAACTTGAATTTGAAGCCCTTGAAATTTCCGGAAGAAATTTTTCATGGGCATTAGATGTTGAAATGCATTTAAATGCTAATAGTTTGGAAGACACAATAAAAGAAGGAAACGAAACATAGACTAAATATTTTATTGTCCAAGATCCTGCAGATTTTCAAAAGAATTTTTAAAAAAAGACATGACCACCAGAAGATGGTCATTCTTCAAAAAGCTCGATATGTGTAAAATCTGAGGTTGCAAGATTTTAAATGTGTGCACAAATATAATTCTGTTATGTTTCGAATAAACCCTCAGATGAAATTGTATGGAGAAAATATCGTTGATGCGTATACGAAAAAAAAAACTCCATTTTCATGCATTAAATATGCTCTTGCAGTAGCAATATGGTGAAAAAGAATTCACAAAATATTTGAATTTATTTTCATGCCTCATGGTGGCAGAACAGAATAGCGAGCTGTAAATAAGAATATTGAATCCCGTCCAATTGACTCTGCTCCATTCTCCAAAGCAAATGCGACTGTATAATTATAATTTTGGTCATGGCCGAGGATGTGGACATGGATATGAAAGAAACCGTTCTAATTACTATGACCGTAATGGTTATAACAATGGCAAAGCTAAGGAAAAACATGCATATTATTATTGCCATTACTGGAGAACATTCACATAGAGGAATTGTTATTATACATAAGTTTAAACAATTATTTATATATTTTTATTATCTGTTGGGTACAATATTGACTCTAAACTTTGAGCTTCATTATTGATGTTGACCCTAACACTCTCGTTCCAAGAGAACCACATACCACCCAACCCATGTTGTTTTCACCGGGAAGCTCAAACTGATTTGTCGGAGGAAAACGGAGTGGAATGACTCCATAATTTTCTTCAGGTTGCCACAAGGTTTCGGTGATTAGTACCATGTTAGGCTTGTACTGATTCTTCAGATCCCTTAGGGTACGTACGAAAACTTAGGATCGTCTGGCTACTCCCCTACAATTCCATAGTAGCAGTCTAACCTTAGGCCATGTAGGCGGTAACCCAGACACTCTAGGGACACTCCGAGCCATCATGGAAACTTGATAATAACTACTCTGATTCAGAAATTGACAAGAAGGCTCTAGCTGAAATGCCTGAAGTTTTTCAGAAATGAAAAAAATAATAGAATTAGCCGAGCCATGAAAAGAAGCCCTTAGGTTACCTTGGTCCTATAGGAAGAAAGTTTCTTCCATAGGAGTTACATAGAACCTAGACAAATAGAGCTCATCAACGAAAACCAAACGAGAAATTCTTGCAAGCTCACTCGGTAATTCCTCTTGCTGGTCATTCAACATACTATATACTAACCTATTCCTCCTTCCAAGAGAGGCACCCTCAACAAAGAAGACAGTACTCGAGGAAGGCATCTTTATTTTGTTGTATTTTTTTGAATCTTTCTGTTTTCCATCACAGAACTCTCCTTCCTTCTTATACTCTGAATTTAGAAAGCAAGACGTCTGTTTTTCAAAATGTGGACCCTCTTCTCTCTACGGAAAGATCCAAGAGAAATTTCGGTGATTAGAAATATGAATTATTTTACACAAAACTCCAAATCTTTTTCAATCTTCAAGGATTTGCTTTTTCAAAAGGTTTGCCATCACATTAACAATTGTTCAATTACTTTTTTGAAAAGGTTTGTTGTCATATTAATAATTGTTCAATCACTCTGATTTTTCTGTCATCAATTATATGTGGTACACAGTAATTTAAAATTGGTACACATTAGCCTGAAGTTTGCATATGATAGCCTGAAGCTGGTACCAGCCTGCAGCTGGCAAATAATTTTTTCCAAGTTACTTAATATATAGTTTGCAAAGCTCGAAACTGGCACCAACTAGAAGTTGGCTCATGGATTTATTGTTTGGCATGACCGGTTGTGCCATCCCGGATCAATAATGATGCGCAGAATTATTGAAAATTTATTTGGTCATTCATTGAAAAGCCAAAAGTTTTACAATCAATGAATTTCTATGTGTTTGCTTCTTGTGGAGAAAAATTAATTATTAGGCATTCCAATGATGAGGTTGGCCTAGAATCACCAGCAAGTTTGGAAATAATTCAGGGACATGCACGCGGACTAATAAATCCGCCATGTTGACCATCTAAGTAATTTTATGGTTTTAATCAATGCATCGACTAGATGGTCTATTGTGTACTTATTAGACGCAATTTGGCATTTTGCGTGCTTATTTTATTAATTAAGCCAATTATGGGTACACATTCCTAATTATTTTATAAGACTATATGTCTTGATAATACTGGTGTATTCTTTCAATGGTTAATATATATCATTGAAAATAATGGTTGAACATCCTGTAGCTTATGTTTATACCCAAAACGATCTGGGTGAATCGTTTATTGAGTATTTCTAATTGATTATAAGACCATTGCTAATGAGAAATTACTACTTGAGAACATGCTATTTTATATGTAGCAACACTTGTGCGTATCAGGCCAACAAGTTATCATAAGATCTCCCCATTTGATTGGTTCTTGGTCATGAACCTAATATCTTCCATCTTCAGATTTTTGGTTATGCACCAATTGCCCCACCACAGGGAACAAAAATGGATGCTCAAAGAAGATTGAGAACATAAGTTGGGTATGGATCTCCATCAGTTATAAAACAGTTGAAGCCATCAACTAGAGATTCATTTACAACAAGATTTGTTTATTGTCAATTTGATGGAAGTGTTTACCCAACATCAGGGGGAGAAAATAAGCAGCTGGATTAAGTGATTATTGAACAGCCATATCAATATCTAGTTTTTTATCCTCAAACAAATCAATGTGAACCTAAAGTTCAAAAGGTGATTCATTTGCAAAAATTTGATAAATCAATTGCCAGACACATTTGTTGATCTAAACAGAGTGACCAAATCTTATATACCAGCTGCAGATGCTCCTATTCAGATTAATATTCCTGGAGAACAAATAAAGAATGCAAATGAATCTAGCGTACGCCAGAAGCGTGGAATACCACTCAGTTCCAAAGACAAAAATTCTCGATAGAGAAAAAAGAGCAAAGATACAAGATGGCCCCAGCGAGAAAATAAAATATCCAGTAGAGGTTCAAGTTGAAAGTCCTCAAGAAGAGAAAAATCCTCCAGAAGAGGTTCTTGACACAATTGATAAAGTTCCAGAAGTAACTCATGTACCTAAAATAAATGAAAATGATGAGATATCGATCAATTATACTGTGTCAGGAACAAGATGGAACTCGACATGAAATAACCGTCGACGGAATATTTGCTTATAATGTAGCGCTAAATATTATGAAGAAAACGAGGATCATGAACCTACAACTATTGATGAGTGTAGGTGCAGAAATGATTGGCCAATTTGAAGAGACGCAATTAAGGCTGTGTTAGACTCGCTTGTGAAGCGAGAAATTTTTCGGATCTGTAGTCCGTACACCTGATGGTGTAAAATCGGTTGATTTTAAATGGGTATTTGTGCGAAAAGAAAATTTAGTAGTGAGACAGAAAAGCACGACTTGCCGCACAATATTTTACCCAATGACCTTGTAGTGATTATGAGGAGACATACTCCCCTTTGGTGGATGCAATTACTTTTCGGTATTTGATAAATCTGGCAATACATGAAAAACTAGAAATTCATCTAATAGATGCTATTACAGCCTATTTTTATGGATCCATAAGTCATGACATACACATGAGAATCCTTGAAGGATTCAAGTTGCCTGAAGCAACTAATTTCTGGGAATATACTTAACTAAACCAAAATGATAGTTACATAGTTTGAAACAATTTGGATATGTATAGTATAATCATTCTTGCATATATACTCTATATGTTTTATTTTAATTAGTACATATGTGACATTATTATCATTGTTATTTATGCTGATGATCTAAATCTATATGTGAATTTTTTATTATTTTTGTGATTAAAATATTGTTAGAACTCCTGAAGAAGTTTCCAAATGCGGTGCTATATTTTAATAAGGAATTTGAGATGAAAAATCTCAGAAAAATTAGATTGGTACTGAAGCACCATATCATAGTGCAAATTATCTTGCTAGTAACATAAAGCTGAAGCTTTTGCCATAAGCCTATAAGCAAGATATGACTATGCTTTTATCTTCGGGATATGATGGACATAGAATTATTTAAACTTTGTGAGTCCAAAGAGAATATAGTTGGTTTTGCAGATGCAGGTCATTTATTTGATCCATATAAAGCACAAACAAGAGCATGCTACTTCTTTATCCATGAAGGAACTGCTATACCATGGGCGACCACAAAAACAAGATGGCGAAGAATATGTCCCAACAACAAATTATGAAGATAATGTTGCCTGCATTGCCCGATTGAAGGACTGATGCGTCAAAAGTGATCGGACAAAGCATATATCACTAAAGTTGATAAAGCAGATTGGCATGCAATGACTTTGAGACATCAAGGGAGGTCAAGATGAGGGGGAGCAGAATATGCACATAAAGGGAGGTCAAAGTAAGGGAGAACAAAATACGCACTGCACTCTTTTTCCCTTCACCAAGTTTTTATCCCACTGGGTTTTTCTTGGTAAGGTTTTTAACGAGGCAGTTTTTCCTAAGTGTATTCTACCATATCTTCTACAATGACATTCAAGGGGGAGTGTCATGAATAAATCAAGTGAATGTTCATTGTAGCTGACAATATGTAAGACTTTACTACCATCTTGGATAGTACAAGTAAGACTTTGCTAGCCACCATCTTGGACAACTCGATAACAACTCGTTGCCGACAACTCGATGACAACTCGTGGCTGAAAACCCGATGACAACTCGTAGCCGCACATTTTGGACCGTTCACATTGTTCTGTTCACACTGTTCCGTTCACAATGTTCCGTTCACAATGTCCCAATTTTTTCTTTTTTTGAGAAAAGGAGCATTCTTCATTCATATAAACAGATCTAAGGTTCTGAAATTACATAGCTGAAGATCTAATATAGCAAAAGCATAAGAAAAATCCAACAAAAGAATTCTTCTTAACTTACTACATAAAAATAGACAACAACATAATTTATCTCCTTCAATTGAGGATTTACAAAGACACACCACTAGCGACTCTACTCTCGCGAGCATCAGATCCAGATCCAGTATGGTCCGTACAACAACCACCATGCCAACAGGTAAATTTGAGACATACCTGTGGGGGAAAATATCCCATTGTTGGTAAATTTTTGTAGAAGATAGAGAATCGTTCTTCAAATCGAATCTTCCACCATGAATTTTGGCTCCCATAGTCTTATTTAAAACAGCAAAAGAGGTGAGAAAACTCCAGAAAGAGAGAAAACAACTCACAAAAAGTGAGACAAAACCTACAAAAAGTGGGAGTAAACCAACAAAACTAAAAACAAAAACAAAAACAAGCTAGTTGAAAGAAATTTTGGTGGGGGCTCACCGCCGGAAGAAAATTGGCGGCAGCCCCAAGTTGTAGATCTAGGGTTTTTCTCTAAGAGAATGAGAGAAAAGAGAAAACCCTAGAAAATTAGTTGACCTTACTGTTCCAATTGCCTACAAATAGAGGGTGATAGTTGTGATATTCATTCATTCAGAAATAATAGAATTCTCTCCCTTATTCTCCCTTGTACTTTTCTCTCATCTTATTATCTTCCTTTATATCTTACTCTCACCTTATTCTCTTTCCATCAAAACTATCAAATTTATTATCAAGGCATTATATACCATACCACTCCACTTGTTATAAAAACGTGTTGTGGATGTCAATGACTATTCCAACTACCTGTATGTGTATATATACACTTATACATATGAATGAAAAATAAGAGAAAATGAGTAGAAAGAAGCTCGGTGATTCTCCCCTGCAACCATTCTTCCTCATCTCTTCTCCTCAATTTTCTTCCATTAAATCTTGTATTCTTAACACGTTATCAGCACGATAACGCCTCTACCCATTGAAACCCAGAAAACCGAGCTGAAAAAAATAAAAAAAAACTGATCCCACTCCTATCAGCCCGCTGCCGCCCCTACCAAGGGCACAGAAAGGCAAGAAACCAAAATCGGTTAACCCAGAACCAGCAGCACAACAACACATAATTCAACTAAAAAAAATAATGAATAAAATGATGGTGGGGTTTGCCGGGTCGTGGTCCGGCGAGTGGGTAACCACGAAGATTTGGCCTCCCTTGCCGCCCAACGCGGCAAGGCTCCGAGCCTCACCCACAGTCTTGCCTCCCGATGCGCGCCTGCCGACCGCCATGAAACCCCCCCTGGTCGCCGTTAGAGAAGCAGTCTAGGAGACCAAACATGCCGTCTCCGTCTAGGAGACCAAACACGCCGTCTCCGTCTAGGAGACCAAACACGTCGTTAACTGCCTCGCCGAGAAATCCACCTGAGATGGAGACGGATCCGTCCTGATCCGTTGAGGCTCTGAAGAGCTGCTCCAAACGCGCCTCCACCGGATCCTGTGCCTCGACTCCGAACTTGCCTCCGCCGGATCCTGCTGCCGCCGCCGAGGCCACCACCACCGAGGGATGCGGACTCAGGCCTTCACCGGCCAGGGGGTTGGTGGTTGTGATGATGGTGGGTTTGTTGGTTATAAAAAAAAAAATTGAGAGGAGAAGAGGGAGTGGCTGCGTGAGTAGAAAAGAGAAAAGAAGAAAAAAAAAATGAGTGGTGGTGTTGATGGCCTCAGGTCGGCGTGGTGGTCGTGGGAAGAAAAGTAGAAAAGAAAAAGACAAAAGGAGAGATGGAGATGATGAAAAAAAATATGAATGATTGGTGGTGGTGCAGCAGAAAAGGGAAGATGATGGTAAGAGAGAAAGAGAAGAATTTTTTTTTTTGAGATGAATAAAGAGGGGGGTGCGGCTGTGTCTGCGTGTGTGGAAGAAAAAAAACAACTAGGGTTAGGCTTTTAACTTGGGCTGGTTGTCGGGCTGGGCTGGGTGCTGAGGCTGGGCTTGCAACCATGGCTTGGTCTTTGCACTTGGATTTGGCCATGGGCTGCACAGTTTGGCCCAGTCCAGGCCCAGTCTAGGGTTTATTAAAAATAATAATAATAATAATAATATATGAGAAGAAAAAAATAATAAATAATAATAAGCATATTTAAATGGTAAACAATGACAATAATGGTGAATTAACCGGACTAATCTAACGGTACAACATTATTATGATGCTATTATAACTGTTGAAAGATTTATCGAGTAAGCATATTTTATGTTTTTCTTTAATTTCCGATTGGGCTATTAAAAGGGCCCACTGTATTTAAATTTCACGCCTTTAAATTTTATTTATGCTCTGCTTGGGCTCGTTCGAGGCCCATCAATTTTATTTTTATGCCATTTATTTTAATTGAGGTAATTAAGAAAAAAACCCTTGTTTATTTATTAAGCATTTAATTATGTTATTTGACTTGAGGCCCTCAGAATTTCCGGAAGAAATTTATCATGGGCATTAAATGTTGAAATGCATTTAAATAATAATAGTCTGGAAGACTAGATGAAAGAGTCCAGAAGACTCAATACAAGAAAAATGCAGCAAAGACTGGAAGTCTTACTGCCAAAAGGTCCTGCAAATACTTATATGACCAACAGAAATGGGACATTGAATGACCACAAGAAGATGGTTATTCTTATGAAATTTAATTTCAAGTGTACGCATCTGAAGAAATGCGCGTCCCTGCAGGACAGAATGTAATATTGATAAAACCATATTTGGTCAAGATGATGACCATGATATTGTATGCCCACCAGTAGGTGAATGTTGTATGACCACTAGAAGGTGGCTATTTGTATGACCATCAAGAAGATGGATACTGTTCTTATCTGGATTACCCTGAAGGTGCAAGTCAATATATATTAATTTCTTTAATTTTTATGTTTAGTTTTATTTTTATGTTCCGCTTTTATTTCTGTTATATTTACATTATGTTTATTTTATTATTGTTTAATTTATGAAATTGTCGTTTTCCTTGAATTATTACCCCGACATTTGTCTTGAAGACAATGCGATGAGAAATTCCGTATACGGAAATAATTTATAACCCGCTCCAGAAGAGCATGGGTCTTAATGTGCTCTTGAAGAGCAATATTAAAATGCAACAGCATTCAAAGGGGAGAGGAAAACTGTATATCTATATGTGAGAATACTGTTGCATACATAAATTGTGAACTGTATGTGTGAATACTGTTGCATACATAAATTGTGAAGAACACAAGCTTAACTATGATCCAGAAGATCATAGGCTTACACTCCTAAAGTGCATAAACTCTTGAAGAGTATGGAATACGGAATATTCTTGTTTACAAGAAATTGTTATGGATCCCATTAAATTGATTCTGCTCCATTCCTCGAAGTGAATGAGACACTATAGTGCCTGTTGCCAAGGATATGGAAGAAATTATTCCAACTATTATGATCATAAAGATTATGACAAAAGGCAAGGCTAAAAGGAAAATATGCATATTATTATTGCATATGGGATCATTACTTGAGAACATCCATATAGAGGAATTGTTCTCATACATAAAGCTGAATGAAATTATTTAACAGTTGGGTACAACATTGGCCCTAAAGCTTTGGGCCTCGCTATTAATGTTGACCCTAATACTGCCGTTCCAGGAGAACCATATACCACCCACGTTGTTGTCTCCAGGTAGCTCGAACCTATTCGCTGGAGGAAAACGGAGTGGTATTACTCCATGATTCTCTGTAGGTTGCCACAGGGTTTCAGTAATCAGTACCATGTTGGGCTTATACTGATTCTTCAGATCTCTTAAGGTATGCACAAAATCTTGGGACCGCCTGGCTACTCTCCTACAATTCCATAGTAAAAGTCGTACCTTGGGCCATGTAGGCGATAACCCAGAAACCCTCGGGAGACTCCGAGCTATCATGGAAACTTGATAATAGCTGCCTTGATTCAGAATTTGACAAGATGGCTCTAGTTGAAACTCTTGCAATCTATCAGATATGAAAAACATAATTGAGTTAGCCGAGCCATAAAAGGAAGCTCGTAAATTGCCTTGGTCCTCTAGGAAGAAGGTTTCTTCCATAGGAGTTACAAAGAACCTGGATGAGTATAGTTCATCAACGAAAACTAAACGAGGAATTCTTGCGAGTTCACTCGGTAACTCCTCTTGTTGTTCATTAACCATGCTATATGCTAGCCTGTTCCTCCTTTCTAGAGAGGCACCCTCAACAAAGAAGACAGTTGTTGGGGAAGGCATTCTTTTATTTTTATGTGTTTTTCTGAATCTATATGTTTCACCACATAATACTGCCCTCTTTTATAGCCTGAGCTTAGACAGCCAGGTGTCAGCATTTTTCAAATGTGGACCCCTTTCTTGTCTCCGATAAGATCCTGAAGATCTTTCGGCTTTTCACAAAACGCCGCAGCTATTATTGCTCAATAATGCTGATTCCCGACATAAGTGGCAGAAAATAAGCCCAAAATTGGTACACGACAGCCTGAAGCTGGTATCACTCTGAAGCTAATGAATATACCAGCCTGAAGCTGGCACACATATCCAACCTGAAGCTGGCACATATAGCAGCCTGAAGCTGGCACCAACTTGAAGTTGGTTTATTGATTCATTGTTTGGCATGACCGGTTGGGCTATCCCGGTTCAATAATGATGCACTAAATTGATTTGGTCATTGATTGAAAAACCAGAAGTTTTTACAATTAATAAATTTCCATGTGTTTGTTTGCTGCAAAACTTATTACACGGCCTTCCTAAGATGAGAATGACCTAGCATCAACCAGCAAGTTTAAGAATGATTCAGGGACGTGAACGCTGATTGATCAATCCGCGGTGTTAACCATCTAGGTAATTTTTACGATGCATCGACTAGATGGTTTATTGTGTGACGCAAGTTGGCATAAGTGCGCACTTATTATGCCACTTGCGGGCACATGTCCCTACTTATGTTACTAGACTATATGTCTAGATAATGATGGGACATTTCATCAATAGAGACTGTATATCATTGGAAATAAATCCAAACAGATCTGGGGGAACATTGACAATTGATTGCACGACTGTTGATGAAATATTATTGCTTGAGAAATTGATATTTTATATGTAGCAACACTGTGCATCAAGCCAACATGATGTTATAAGGACCTCCCCATTTAATTGATTAATGGTCACATACATAGTATATCCCATCTTCGGACCATCGGTCATATAATGCTCCACCACAGAGTTGTGAAATTGGTCCATTAAAGAAGATTGGGAATCTACGTTGGGTATGTATCTCCATAAATTATAAAGGTAATTGAAACCTATGACAGGGGATTGGAGATTTATTTATAGCAATATTTGCTTATTAGTTGATGTTTTATCCAACATCAGGGGGAGAGAAAATAAGCAGCTGGATCAAGAGAATTATTAAAATGACTTATCAATGTCTAATTTTTGATCCTCGAATATTAGTATGAACCTGAAGTTCAAAAAGATGATTCATTTGCAAAAGATTAATAAGTCATTTGCCAGACATATTTATTTGAAATATGTGACCATATACCAGCTGCAAATGCTCCTGTTTTTATGTTCCTGAAGAACAATATA
The DNA here is from genome assembly GCA_028386065.3 of Turnera subulata. Lineage (NCBI taxonomy): Eukaryota > Viridiplantae > Streptophyta > Magnoliopsida > Malpighiales > Passifloraceae > Turnera > Turnera subulata. Next base: position 11,107 of record JAKUCV010003166.1, on the reverse strand, counting down.
AGTATGCAAATGAATCTATATAATGTGCTCGGTTCCATAAGAAAAGAAATTCTCGATAGAGAAAAAGGAGCAAAGTGATAAGATAGCCCCAGTAAGGAAATAAGGTCTCCAGTAGAGATTGGAAGTAAAAGTCCTCCAGAAGAGGAAAATCCTCCAGAAGAGGTTGTCTGACACAAATTGATAAAGTTTCAGAAGTAACACAGGTACCTGAAATAAGTTGAATATGATGAGATCTCAATTACAGTGTCAGAAATAAGATGGAACCGACGTGAAATAACCGTCGACGGAATATTTATGTTTAATATAACGCTAAATGAAATGAGGATCATGAACCTACATTGATGAATGTAGGCACAGTATAATTGGCCAAAATAGAGAAATATTGTTAAAGGCTGTGTTGGACTCGCCCGAAGCGAGTAATTTCCAGACCTGTAGTCCGTACACCAGAAGGTGTAAAATTTAATTGGTCATAAAAGGATATTTGTGCGGAAAAAAATAAATAATGAGATGTAAAGCACAGTTTTATGGCACAAAATTTTTACCCAAATGACCAGGTATTAATTATGAGGAGATATACTCCCCTGTGGTGGATGCAATTATTTTGATATGTCTGGCAAAATATGAAAAGTATTAGAAATGCATCTAGTGAATGCTATTACAGCCTATTATTATGGATCCATAAGTCATAAAGATCCCTGAAGGATCCAAGTTGCCCGAAGCAACTAATTCCCGGGAAATTACAAAATAGAACTGAATTGATATTTACATAATTTCAATCATTTTGAATATGAATAAATCTATTTATGATTAGCACTCCAGAAGAGGCTTCCAAATACCGTGCTATTAAATTGGTCCTGGAGTACCTTGTTATAAAGCCTGAAGCTTTTGACTTAAGCCTATTGGCAAGATATATGTTTTCTCTTATCTTCGGGATATAAAAGGTGTGGTATCATGTTAATCATGTAAGCCTGAAGAAAGAAGAGTTGTTTCTTGTAGGTGCCGATCCTCCTCTTGATCCACAAAAGACACAGCCGGACATCTGCTACAACTTTACACATGAAGTCGTTGCATCACTGGACTACAAAAGCAAGAGGGCAAGACAGATGCTCTAACAACAAAATATGAAGATACAGCTGTCCATATTGTCCAGTTGGAGTGATGATGAATCAAAAGTAATTAGACAAGGGGCACGTCACCAGAAGTTGACAAGAGAATTATTGGCATGCAACGACAACAATAAATCAAGAGAAGCCACTGTACTCTTTTTCCTTTCACCAAGTTTTTATCCCACAGGGTTTTTCTTGGTAAGGTTTTTAATGAGGCAGTCAGGCCAAAATGAGGGGGAGTAAAATACGCACTGCACTCTTTTTCCCTTCACCAAGTTTTTATCCCACAGAGTTTTTCTTGGTAAGGTTTTTAATGAGGCAGTTCTCTACTTAACGTATTCTATCGAATACACAATGATATCCAAGGGGGAGTGTTATAAAAACGTGTTGTGGATGTCAATGACTATTCCAACTACCAGTATGTGTATATATACACTTATACATATGAATGAAAAATAAGAGAAAATGAGCAGAAAGAAGCTCGGTGATTCTCCCCTGCAACCATTCTTCCTCATCTCTTCTCCTCAATTTTCTTCCATTAAATCTTGTATTCTTAACACCACTTGTATTTTCTATAAAAAAACAGCGCTAAATTATTCACAGGACAAAACTGTTTTTTCAGACAAAAAAAGAAGGAAAAAAATCTTTGTAAATCCCACGTGGTGACAAATATGGGAACGAGAAGAAATCCCCATTTGTATCACAGAATCTAGGGTTCAGTTTAGTTTAAGGTAATTACAGTCTTTTCCCGTTATTCACACACTGGTCACTGACTAGCAAGAGAACACTCAAATTCCGCCACTCTCTGCTCTACCCTTCAGGTATTTCTCTATTTCACTTCAAATTTGCTGTCTTTATAGTTTAAAGTTTCAATCTTTATTGTTAAGAGTAGCTGTTATTTTGTGCAGTCATTAATGGGTGTGATTGATATCTACAACTCTGCAACTCTCAGTTTGATCAAACCCAGCAACAATCTGCACCAAGCTGTGGTTGCTCAAAGTCCCATTTGCCTATTTCAAAGGAATAAGCAAAGGAGGGTCATTGCTATGGCCTCTACTGTGCCTGTTGAGCATGTGAATGATGGCCAAGAGAGGGTCACTGGCGACTCCTTCATTCGTTCCCATTTGAGAAAGTTGTCTCCTTATCAACCCATTTTGCCTTTTGAGGTGACTTTGACCGTCCTATGTAGATTCTGTTTGTTTTTGCTGGTTGAAGAAGAAAATTTTGTTTTGCCGGGAATGCGTCATTTACACTATGTGGTCACAGTTCTCAATTTAAAATTGTTGTGCGTGCATTCTGGGCAAATTTGTTGCCCTTTTACTTACTTGCGCACTTCTATCTGCATGTTGTGGTATTTTCCTATTGTTATTGAGTTGCTTTTGGCTTTTTCAAAGCAATCTCAGTTACTGTCTGTGGAAAATTTTAAGTGTTGGTCCAGTGCTTGGTTAAATGATTGTGACAAAATTTCCTGTGATTTTGGGTTATGTGTTGCTGCGAATTATTGTGAAGCTTCTTTCAGTAATTTAAACAAGCATATGATTTAGTTTCCTCTTTAATTGAGTGCCCTCTTTGTAACAGGTTTTGTCAGCTCAGCTTGGAAGGAAACCGGAAGATATTGTCAAGTTAGATGCAAATGAAAACCCGTATGGTCCCCCGCCAGAGGCAAGTCAGCAAACTAGTAACCCCCCCTTTTAATTTATAAAGAAGAAATTGTATTGGTAGTATAGGAGAGGCTTGGAATGCTAACTTCATTCTTTAGAGGCAGATCAATGTTTAAACCGAAGTCTGTTGGAATAGCAGGCATCACTGCCTTTTTTTACCTGAGTACAATTTTCAGATTGCTTGTAGGTAATTGAAGCTCTAGGGTCTTTAAAGTTCCCTTATATATATCCCGATCCTCAAAGTCGGCGATTACGTGAGGCCCTTGCCAAAGATTCAGGTCTTGATTCTGATCACATTCTTGTCGGATGCGGTGCTGATGAGCTTATTGATCTAATTATGCGGTAAATAGTGGGAGACCTTTTCTTATGTTAAGTCTTGTCATTGTCTTAACATCACAGTAATCAATGCCTAAGAACTCTGTTGTTTGTCTTGTCAATTGGTTATGTCTCAGGTGTACATTGGATCCTGGTGACAAGATCGTGGACTGTCCTCCAACCTTTACAATGTATGCATTTGATGCTGCAGTGAATGGCGCCCTTGTCACAAAAGGTTAAACATTTTTTTCTGTTTCGTACTGATTTTCTAGATTTTCTACTCTAGCAGATTCTTTTTACATGAAATTTTTCCTCTTGGAAATTCCCTTCTGAGACTAGTTTCACGTGGAGGCTTTAGACTGTGGAAAACATTGTTGCCACAGTCAGACGGGAGAAACCCAAATGTATATTTTTAACATCGCCAAACAATCCAGATGGGAGGTACTTTCTCATTATTTTCTTTCCATAGTACACTTTCTTTGTTAGTCAACATTAGAAATATTGTATGGGTAGTCGTTTACTGGTTGTGAAGCTTATAAACTGATTAGCTTCATAATGGTTCAGATGTTAAGACTCTAGCGTTTATAATTTTTATCTGCTGGACCAGATGCATAGTAAAACTTGCAAATGCCACTTTCTGCTTTCCATTTTTGGAAGTCAAACAATTGCCATGCTGGGAAGTGGGAGGCAATTAATGCAGGAGGTTGAAATGCCGGACTGTTGGGAAACATAACCTTTTTTCCAGGAAAAAATATAAATTTATAGAAAACTAGATTTATTCTGTAAGAGAGTTGGATGAGTGTGTAGGCCTGGTTGTTGGTTTCTGATACATGGAGCCACAATGATGTAAAAAAAGAAATATGAAGAAGGTTAGTGAACTTTCTATTAAGACAAGGATATCATCTAATTATTGGCTGTGCTAGATGTCAAGTGCAGTATGTTTTGCGTAACGAAGTATTGCTTCTTATTTTCCATTCCTTCTTTCTTGCTTCTGTTGATAGGATCATGTTTTCTAGAATCTTCAAAAGCTGAGAGTTTTGAGAATGCTAACTCATAATATCTAATGCTTCTAATTCTATTCCAATTTATTATTTTTTATTGTTGGTTATTGCAAGACAGTGTAATTAGTGATGAAGATCTAGCGCAAATCCTTGAGCTTCCAATTTTGGTGGTGCTAGATGAAGCGTATATTGAGTTCTCTGGGCTTGAATCCAAGATGAAATGGGTGAAGAAGCATGATAATTTAATTGTCCTGCGGACTTTTAGCAAAAGAGCTGTATGCCTTTTGATTTTGAGAGTTGATGAAGACTTTGGGGTTTACAATTTTCACAATATCTGCACAAATTAACATCCTTGCAGGTTTAGCTGGATTACGTGTTGGATATGGAGCTTTTCCTCTGAGCATCATTGAGTTCCTTTGGAGAGCTAAGCAACCTTATAATGTTTCTGTTGCTGCTGAAGTTTCTGCATGTGCAGCGTTGCAGAATCCTACCTACCTTGAGGTTTGCATTTTCTTTCAAACTTTCGCTGTATATGATTGTCATACAATGCAGATGCTCAACTATTTTCTATTAGTGGTCCTGGTGCTTCAACTCTATTTTTAATGCAAATAGTTACTTCTACAGAAGGTGAAAGATGCTGGTAAAAGAGAGGGAGAGGCTCTTTATACTTCTGAATGGTGTGCCGTTTCTGAAGCCATTTCCTAGCTATTCCAATTTCATTCTCTGTGAGGTTAAATCTGGAATGGACGCAAAGAAGCTTAAGGTACCTCCAATTTTGCCTATTCCAACAGAAATTGGTGATTGTTTTGGATGAATTTGATTGAAGGGTTGAGCAACATGAGGAGCTTTTATTTTTAGATTGCTGAATGGGATGCTGGTAAATTTGATAAACATGCTGGTTAGACATATCCAATTGACATGTCAGGATGATCTTGCGAATATGGGCGTAATGGTCCGTCATTACAATAACAAAGAACTCAAGGGTTTTATTCGGATATCTGTCGGCAAGCCTGAACAAACGGACATCTTGATGCAGGGTCTTCAGCAGTTTTACTGAGCTCAGCAGCAGTGATGTTTCCTTTTCATACAGTTTTTGTCTTTTTGATTGATTTCATAGAGTCTTTTGATCATAACGTGATGAAGGATTGCAATTAAAATAGACACTGCAAATTTGGAACTTTGTCACTTACACTTCTGTAATGTGGAAAGAGTGCTTTTCGTTTTTGATGGTGAAAAATTCTAGACCTGGTGTACTGGAAAGTTTGGAGCAGAATCTTCCTCTGTGGTGTTTCCCTTTATTTCTTTTCGTTTGTTTGTGTCATGGCCCTTTTTCTAACTCCATGCTTGGGGCAACCACCTCATTCATGAATGCTGAATTGGACATCGACCTAATTAGTCACTAAGATGGTCGTCATTTCTCTCTTCTAACACCAAATTTGGAGCAATGAGCTGATGGATGCTAAAATTTGAGAGAAATCAAGAAAGTTGGGAAATAGACGTAGTCATTACGCATTGACTTTCTTGCATATCATCTTTTTTTTTTTTTTTGTTTTTTCTAAACCCAAACTTGGGGCAATGGATTTGCCCATGTTACATAGACTAGCAAGAGTAGTCATCCAAAAAAATCTAAAGAGACTAGCAAGCAGTCATGAGAGCAAGTATAGGACTGTGTGTTGGGTTAATGGTATATTTAGTACTCGTACTCTTTCAAATTCGTCAATTGTATACCCCGACTTTTTTTTCCATCAATTATATACCCGTACTTTGTGAGTTTGCGTCAATTGTATACCCCGGGCAGCAGCTTGATAACGTGGCGTGCTGCCTGATAATGATATGTGACAATTTAGTCCCTGAGTTTTTAAATTAATCATATAAGTCCTTCATTGTTTTACAATTTACTCCAAATACTTTTTATTTTTCGCAATTTAATTTTTAATATTATATATAATTATTATTTAGACAATATTTGATTCCTAGATTATATTTAATATATAATAATATTTCTATTAAAATAATAAGTATATAATTATTTTTTACAATAAGTTATAATGCATTAACTACTTATATTTATAAATAATGTATATATTATATATTTATAAGAACTATTCAATTATATTACTTCATTAAAATTATTTATCACATAAATTTTTATTGAATGATTTCTAATTTAAAAAACATATTTTACTTTAATAATTTTGATAATTTTAAATTTATATTTCAAAAATAATGCAAAAGTGGATTCCACTTACCATATATCATAATGATACAACGATATTATTTTAAGATCGAGTTCATGTGTCAACAACTAATAGCACTTGCAAAGTAAGAAATTATTGAGGTAAAAAAAACGTTGGTTATTAAATTGTATATGAACATTGTTAAATTTGACATAATTAAATATATTCAATAAATTATTATTATTATTATTATTTGTAACAGCCCGGGTAAATTTTCGATTTTTACCGGGACTGTAGAAATTGTTTTACCGTGATTTACTGTTGAATTAATCTTGGGTAATTAACTCAAGGTAAATCGGGAGTCGTTTTTCGAAACCGAGACTTTTCCCGCGCTCGTGATTTTCCCACGGATTTTTTGAAACTAAGTTGGTATTTTTCGGGTTTCGGAATTTCTCGGAAAATCACATCGGAAAATAACTAAGGAGGTATCGGTTATTTTCTGGTCCGGATCGGACTCGCCCGTAATACGGACGAAATTGAATTATTTGATTCACAAGACTAATAGTAAAAAAAAAAAAACAACAAAACAGATTAAAAGAGAAGCCGGTGGGGAGGAAGAGAGAAAAAAAAAAGGAGAGGAAAAAAAAAGAAAGAAAGGAAACTGGAAATGAAAAATTGAGAGGAGAAAGAAGAAAAATAAGAAAAAAATAGAAGAGAGGAAAATAGAAAAAAAAGAGAAAAAAAAGAAAAGAGGAGGAGGAGGACCGGCCGCCGACGCCACCACCACGACCAGCCGCCATCGTCGCCTCCCCTTCCGCGTCTGCAGATCGGCTTCCTCGCGCCGCCGGTGTCGTTTCCTCCCCGTCGCGCCGACCTCCCCAGCTCCTCCCTCGCGTGCGACCCGAGGTCGACACCAGCCCGACGCCGAGCCCTCACTTCACCTCTTCACCACCGCGCCACCACCACCCGACGAGCCCACCTTCTCCTTCTCCTCCCGCCTACGCCGCAGCAGCGCCGTCCCGAGGAGCCGCCGTCGACGAGCCCTGCAGATCCGGCGCGAGCAGACCCGACGCGACCGAGCCACCTCGTCCCTCTTCCCATCGCTCCTCCTCCTTCGTGTCGCGCCGCCCGCG
>JAKUCV010003165.1:0-51195 GCA_028386065.3 Turnera subulata | reverse complement strand
AAGAGAAAGGATGTATATATTAATTACCGGACTGCGACAAACAATGGAGGTATTGGCACCCGACTTAGACAACTCATAAGCAATTTCCATCCCAGAATTGCCTGAGCCAACTACTAGAACATCTTTGCCACTGAATTTACTTCCATTCCTGAACTTGCTAGAATGGAGAATTTCTCCTTCAAAACTTTGTATCCCTTCAATATGGGGGATAAATCCTTCACTATTCTCACCCGTTGCAACCACAAGAAAGTTGGCCACATACACTTCACACTCATCAAGATTTGTGTTCTTGACCTTTACACACCATTTTCCATCCTTTTCATCGTAGGATGCAGACTCTACAAGCCTATGATACCTAGGGTTTATCTCAAAGCGAGAGACATAGTTGTCCAAGTAACTAAGCCAGCCAGCCTTGGGGACAAATGTGGGTGTATTAGAAGGGAAGGGCATGTGTGGAAGTTGGCAATATTGCTTTGCGAGGTGCAACTTCAAGCAATCATAAGCTCTCTTCTTCCACAGAGAGGCATAAGAGTCCTCTCTTTCAAGGACAATGTTAGGGATGGATTGAACATTAAGGCATGCAGATGTTGCCAATCCTGCTGGCCCTGCGCCAACTATGATCACTTCAATTTCTTCCATTGTCGAGGACTTTAAGGAATGGTTATGGCTTGTGTAGATTATAGGACTTGAGTTAACACAACACAGTACGTTGGTAGAGATAATTAGTATTTGTGGGGCTTGTGGTAGTGGCAAATTAATGTGGGTTTATATAGAGAGCAAACCAATATTAATTATTGTGTGATACCACATTACTAAGCATATTGGGCTAGAGTTTTTAGATTTCGTTTGGATTAATCTCCTGCATCGTTTCGATTCATCTCCTGATCTGTACTGTTTTGGTTATAAACCTCAAGGGGCATGTCTTACTAATGGAAAGACAAGGGAAAAAAAAGCCATCCAAGTTCATTTTTTTTATTTTGCTGAATCCAAGTTCATTGCACTTTTATCCATCCTCGTTATTGCAATCCAATCTAATATGGAGTTCCCCACATTTTTGGACCGTTTATGACTTGCTTTAAAATTAGATTTCTTACTATCATTGCATTCCATCAAGGAAGATATTTTTTTACTCCTAAAAAATCAAGGAAGATAATTTCTTTTGTTTTATACTAAGTAATCCCAAACATGATTAATCCCGTGCTTATCCTAAAAAAAAATTAAAAATAATATTTCCCGTGCTTCATTAATGGACATCGATTAAAGTAGGCAACCCATTAATTGCCAAAGTTGCATACACATTCCCAATTTTGGAACCTAGCTTCCCATTAGATGGCATTTGAATTTTTCCTCATAAGCATAAAAAATGCATATAAGTTTCTCAATGGATGACATTTGGATTTCTTGGACATGTAAATGGCATACTTGATTGGCCATCCAGTTTTGTCAATTTGTTTCCTTTTTCTTTTCTTGCACCAACTCCATTAATTAGTTACAAAAGCACGGCAAAACAAAACAAAATACTAGCCGTTGAATAGTAGTTAGTTATTAAGGGAGATTGTATCCCGTACCCACAAATGTTAACATTTTGTGTTGTATCCACGTACACCTTCCGACTATTGTTAAATAGTAAACTTTCTTTTTGGTGATTAAAAGCTTAGTTTACTATTATTATTAGTAAACTTTATATCTTTTTAGGATAGTAAACCTGAGAAAATTGGATAAAATTTGATAAAATAGTCAACTTTATCTTTTGATGATATGAACCTGAGAAAATTGAATAAAATTTGATCTTATCAAGAATAATTATGCATGCTACCTAGCTAGTAAGGATATCGAATTTATGGACATATCTACTGACAAATAATAGATAGATAATAAGCGACAAAGCGATTGTATGCGGGTTGAAGGTCTCGTATCGGCATAATATAAATTTTCTTATAGTGACATTATTTTTGGAATGGAATAAATTTTCTGGTTGATTATTAATATTGCAAAACCGAGACACTTCAAGTTAAATTCCAAATTCCAGACGGGTGTCGACATCTTCCTTTTTTTTCTTTTTCTTTCTTTTTTTTTAAAAAAAAAAGGAAAAGAATGAGAATGGACAAAGTGAAAATAGATTAAAATTAACCAGAAACAAAGGCAATGGGATGGGAATCCCATCGAATACATATTAACTTGAAGCAGGGGTTGTTTCTTCCAAAAGCTACACAACAAGGTCTATATATGATTCATGATCCTCTCTACTTGGAATAATTAGATGAAGTGCTAGACGTCCGGCTTCTTGTGCTTCCAAATGACGGTTGATCACTCATCACATCCTGAGACAATAAGAATTAAGCATTAAGTAATTACATAATAAAGTTGGCATAAAACTTAACTAATGTGTTATGTTTTTTTGGTTTCAAGTTTTTGAGATTAAAATGGACTTACTTGATGATAGCTTGAAACATAGGGGGAGTAACTAGGCATGATTCTGCCCATCAAGCTTTCTTCTGCAAGTTCTCTCAATCTGTTAAGCTCAGGTAATATCTGCCCTAGATGAGGTCTATCCTTCCTTCTAAGTTCTGCACATTGAAGAGCCAACTTAGCAAACACCAATGCTTCTTCAACTGGCCAATCGGTCACTTGAGGATCAAGCATTTCCTTGAAAGTTCCATTCTCTATGGAACTCTCTACATGATGGGTTAGACCCATTGGAGGCCTGGCTGTGATTATTTGGAGAAGCATGATCCCAAGAGAGTACACATCGGATTTTATACCAAGCATTCCTGTTTGCTGATACTCTGGGTCAATGTAACAGAAGGTTCCTGCAGTTGATGTCATCCTGTACTGAGTGACACTGTCTGCCACAGAGGGAGGGACTAGCCTGGCCAGCCCGACGTCGCTAATCTTGCTCACGTAGTTCCGGTCGAGTAGGATGTTTCCAGGTTTTAAGTCCCTGTGCACAATTGGCTCTGGCTTGTTCTGGTGCAGGAAAAGAAGCCCTGTGGTGATTTCTGCAGCAATCTTGAATCTTAGCTGCCAAGAGAGCGGGGGATTCTTGCCTCTTCGGAAGAGGCAATCATCTAAGCTTCCACTGGCCATGTACTCATACACTAGGCAACCATACTCCGGACAGGCTCCAACCAGGAGTACCATGTTCGGATGCCTTATGCATGATAATACTTCAACCTGCATCCACCAAATTAATCCAGTTCGAGTCAGGTCGGCCCACTAAGGACACCAATGGACTTGTAGCGCATTGGTATTCTTGCGAAAGCAAAAAGGGGTGAGGTCTCGGGTTCGAGTCCCACCTTCAAAATTGCATAAGCCAAAATTAATGATATTAGTTGTAGTTACCTCTTGCTGGAACTGGGATCGCCCTTGAGCTGCATCAGGACGTAGAACTTTGATTGCCACTGGTGTATGATCCAGGTAGCATCTGTAAACAGGTCCATAACCTCCTTCCCCTATCTTGAGATTGGTTGCAAAATAGTTTGTGGCTTCTTCAATCTCCTCAATTGTGTATCTCCTGTACCTCAGATCTCTTCCCCCAGATATGGACTGTGTTGCCTTCTTCCTCTCATCAGCTTCCTTTTGAATTCTCATCTCTGCGTTCACTCTCTTTTTGGCTTCCAGTTCCGCTATCCTCTGAGCTGCTTCTGCTGCTTCAAGGGCGGCCTTACACTTTGCTCTCTCCTTCTCTACAAGTGCCATCGCAGCTTCCTCGGCTAATCGTGCTTCTTCTAACCTCCGTTTCTCTTCTGATTTCCAGAGATTAAAGTCCGTCGCCTTTGATTAAAAAAAAAAAAATCATTTCCGATCAGAATTTGGTGAATATTTGGTTTAGTTATTTCTGTTTTTGTAAGGCAATATTCCACAGCAGTGAAATTTGTCTACACCTTTGTTCTGATGGTGGCAATCAGTAGTAATTCAAATTGACAAGTTTCAGAGACAGACATTTCTCTTTCAGAGAGGAGACAAAAAAGTATGCACATATATATATATACATATATATATATATACCTTCTGTTTTGCTGTAAGTGCTTCTTTGCACGCTGAACTGTACATTTCCATTGTGTTCTTGAGTTCTAACCTGAGCCTGTTCATCTCAGATTCCAAATCATCCTTCAAAAGTTTCAAAAAGCATCCATTAGATTTTCCATTGTCTTAGAGGCCGGCTGGTTAAGCATAAATAGATACTAAATCCAAAATGCAGGTACTTACCATAGCTTGTGGAGAATAAGGCGTTCTCCCACTGTCCTGTGAGCAGGAGGAGAATTCTTGCTCTCTATATGTGTTTCCAGAAGGGGTTGAAGACCCGAAGGATCTACCCTCATAATCCGTACTGACAGTAGAAATATTCCTAGGGCTCATTCCAGATTCAGAGCTGCACATTGAAGGAAAGTCCGTATTTGACCTCCCATTGCTGGCAAATGATATGTCAGATTCCGATACAGACGAATTGTATGAGGCACCCTGTAAACCTCTGTTTCTGGTGAATGGAGATCTGCAATTGTAGGGGGCATCACTTACTTGAGCTGTATACATCAAAAGGAAGAAAAAGAAGACTATTTGTGTGTATACTTTCTGAAGTTGGACTTACTTTAGCTCAATTTCGTCTTGGTAGCTATAGGATGTTCTGTCATCTGTGAAAGGATAATAAGATGTACAAATTTAGTAATTCAAGAGGAATAATGACAATGAGATTGATCTCCAGACAAGGAAGTTGCAAGCAGTAATCAACCAAATTAATTAAACCGATCGAGGTGGTGCATTATTCGTGTGTGTATGTGTGTGTGCAGCACAACATTGACTGCAAATTAAGCTGGCATTTTGTACCTTGGAATTTATTATTAATGGGTTTGCTCTGGGTTAGACTTTGAACGGGGGTAGTTTTGGCGGGTAGAGGACTAGTAGCATTTCTTATGGAGGATATCTTTCCTTTGACAATGACATATACAGTGCAGAAATCTGGTGCTCCTTTTGATACAACGCCAGGAATATCTGAAGACTTGAATCTTGTGACAGGAAGAACGAAAATCCACAATAGTAGATCATCAGTTTGGATTCTTTGAGATACAAGTAGGTGCATATATATATATATATTTTATCTACAAAATTTATTAATGAATCCCTTGTACCTGGCTAGAGAGCCTCTTGAGGCTGAACCAAATACCAAAGCATCAACTCCATTTGCATTAACATACTCAATTAGTCCCCTGGCCACATCCGTGTCATCCACTACAACTTCGTTGCATTTAACCTACGAAATGAAAGAAAATGTATCACCCACAAACAATTAATATCCACAATCAAAAAAATGCAAAAGACAACAAAAATTTGTTACCATTTTTACAGCTTAATATAGAGATGATCCAGGCATGCAATAACATACCTCTTTTCTTCTGCAGAAGCAACGGAATGGAAGGAACAACTCGTTGGTTTGGGTGTCGAATTTCTTGGATTGGCCTTGACGATCATTGCCATTACCGGATCCCGGCTTGACATGGAGAAGTGTGAGACCCTGGCCTTTGCCAAGAACATTATCAACCGCCCACTTGAACCCAAATTGGCTTCCCTTGTCTTTGTCAATAGCCACTGCTACATTCTCGAATTTCCCTTTATTAACGTTGTTGTTAGACATGCCTTAAACTCGAAGAAATGCAACAAGTAATATGTATATTTACAGACTTTGTCCTGATTAACCACAAAAGAAAAAAAAAAAGCAACCAAATTCCTGCTCCCTCTCCTGTTCTCTCCCTCTTTGTGCTAAATATCTACAATCTCCCTAGGTGTATCAATTTGTGAAGGAAAAAAACACCAAAATATATATGCAGAACTTGTCCTCCCGGTTAATGAAAAAAAAAAAACAAGTTGCAATTCTTCACAAACCAACCCTAAAGGGAGATGTTGGATTGTCCTTAGAGAGGGGGAGAGGGGGAGAGGGGAGCAGGAGAGAGATGATTATAGGAAGATATATAGAGAGATATAGAGAGGAATCTCACCTGTGATCGAGGTCTAACAATTGTTTGTTCCAAACTGCGTTGGTTACCTCCTAAAATTGGATTAAGCTCACCCCCTCCCTCATTTTTTCCTAAAAATATAAAGATTTTTTTACCCTTTGTTTCATTCTCGTGATTTAAAATTAATTAAGAACCAACAGTTGATTACATTCAAAAGAAAAAAAAAAGTAATATCTGGTCCCTCCTGTTATGATTTAGGAAGCATATAGTAACAAATAGTGGTCTTGGTCTTCTATATCCTAAATAGGATTCTTTTTGCCCCTAACTCTTCTATGATTACCATTACCATTGTGATATATTTGCTTTCATGTGATACTAATGTTTGTTTGAGCAGACCAATATATTAATGTTTGTTTGGGTTCCTCCTGCATGAAGAATATTTGTTTGGGTTCCTCATGTATGAAGAAAATTCTCACTGGATACCAAATAAGAAATCAAAAGAAAAAAAGGTTTATTTGAGCAAGCTGGCATATGGAAGCATTAATCCTTGCCTGATAAAGAGTAATGATTTTGAAAGTTTAGTTTAGTGAGAAAACTTTTTACCATGTCATTTGTCGTAACTTAGGTTCTTGCTTCTCTGCCTTGTTGGCCTAACGAAAGACAGACAAAAACGTCGACGTTTAAGTGATTCCAACCACGTACCAGTTTGAACGTTGCTTGCTTACAGCCGTTCAATCATCCCTAAAAATGCCTAAATCTGTAAATTACTATAGTGTTGACTTGACGCAAACCAAATTACCAACTTAACTCCTCAGTCTATATTGACCAATTCCTTCAACAAATAAGAAAAAGAAGGGTTTAACATTTCCACCCACAACTCCTCCCCGCCGTTTGCTTTGCTCATTATCGTCCTCAAAATTCAAATGCAATGTTCACAAAAAGATTTCCAGAAGGTCAAAAGGAACAGATCTAACCATGTATCATCTAGTACAACATTAAATGGGATGGGAACCAATGGATCTTGCAGCTAGTGCCCCAACACAACATTTGCAACTAACAGTTTACGTAAGGAACCAATGGGGGGAAGTATACAGATAAGGGACGCAGGTATTCTCTGCACTATTTGCCCTCTTCCATCGGATCGGGGTGATGATGAGACTGAGGTCTAAGATCCTTGTCGTTTTGACTCGCTTCCTTGGAAACTGAATCCTCTAGTGCCTCTAGAAAAGATAAAACAGTGAACTTATCTGCAATGATCAGAAGAATTTTACCAATGTTAGTCACACATTCATCTACTAATCTTTCACTTACTATCATTCACACACCCTCCACTGACTGCAAATTGTTCATTTCTTTTTGTGATTCATGCTATAGGCATAGAATCCGCATACAGAAAGTAATGTACTGACGCATGTTAATTGACAAGTGATCATGCAGTATAAATAGGCACCCACCACTTATTGATTAAGACATCTGTTGGTACTCAGTACAACACTTTCAGTAAAAAATTTTCTATATCAAGCATTTTCGTTTTCCTCTTTCAGTAACGCCACAGTTATCAGTTATTTTTTAATTATTGCCAATCAAAAAATCCAAATTCGGAATACAAAGCAGGTAAGTAATTAGTATATCACAGTAATATCTTCTTCCAGAAAGATGGGAAAATTGCAAAAGTTAGAGACCTAGGAACAGCGAGATACTCACATTTACTAGGGTCAATCCCAAATTGAGTCAAATCTATTTGCCCAGTTCGTAGTACCTTAACAAACACAGAAAAAAGTCAGCCCATGTTAAACTGGTCAATGTTGACATTAAGAACAACAGAAAAGAAGCAAATCAGACTCCCAGATTCTCACATAGGTGAAAGAATCTACTTGCTGATGGAAAGGTGGGCTCTGCAGAAGGTCCAAAATTTCATGCGGAGTACAATGACCCTGAACCAACAAATCACGTTAAATTGAAGTAAAAGATGCTGCAAACCAAAAGACAAGAGTTTATTTTACCTCAGGTAAGTATGACGCTAATCTTTCTTCCAATGGCAAGGTGTCAAGCAATGGCATTATCAGATCAGGTTTCAGTATATCCCCTAATCCCATGCCTAGTACAGTAAGGATAGGAAAAAACATCAAAAGGAAAGGAGTGATCATAGCAATGGACATAATTTCAATGACACTAAGAAGAAAACTAAGAAACATAAATAAGTCATTATGCTTGCGCAGGTCTGAGTTCAAAGTCCTTCAGAGATTTTTCTCCTTATTTCTTTTTCATTTTTACTTTCTTAGAACTTGAATTCGAGACCCTTAACCCAGCAAATGATTTCACCAATGGCCCATTGGTTAGTCAATTTAACCCCAAGCGAAGGTTAGTACCATGAAACAAAACAGTCTAACAATAACAAATTTAGATTATAAAAAAGGAAAAATGCAGAAGAGGTAGAAGACTGTTTCTTTACTAGTTAAACAATAAGGAGACTTTCTACAATAAACATGAAAATTTTGCAAAGACTATCTGCACACTGAGGGCCATGAGCTTTTGATACTATTGACCAGTGTAAGAACACTATCTGAGTCCATTGTAAACCAGATAACTGAGTCAATTCGACCATGGTTCGAAAATGTAAGATCACCAATACATGCATGAAACAAGGAAAAAAAAAAAGAATTACCTCCATCTGGATCGCCAGCACCACCTGCAGCAAGTAATCATTCAAGAGTCAGAGCACAGACAAAATCAACAGAAAAAGCCAACAATATGATCAGAATGCCGTCTTTAAGCAGTAGATACCTGCAGGCTCAATATTACTCAAGATTCTTTGAAGATCTTCCAACTTCACTGGTCCAGCTGAAGAGGACACTTCACTAATTACTTCTGCACCTAAGTTTGGGCCAACCAAATTTCCAGCTCTGGAAGTTGTCAACAAGATTATCATCACATAACTGGATGAGCCAATTTATCTCTTATATTCAAAGTTAAGATAAATGAAGCAGCAATCTAATAACTATTCTTTCACAATTGAAGATGCTTTTCTGGAATGACATCAACATCATTCCGATGCTTGTCTGCCAGAACCTTTGGGTCATAAGTTAATCTTGGTAAGTGCAGTAAAATGCTGTCGATGCAAATATAAGATAGCAGATATCTGGTAGCTTATCAGCATAGAAAACGGCTAAATATCAATCTGGCCTTACACAAATTCATGGAAGGCTGCTCCATGATAATTAGATGTCAAGAGCAAAATGTCAAAGACGAAGATGCACATCAATGGCAGAATCAAACAAATCAAGATTAAGAATCATTGGATATGTGATGCAGGAAAAAAATGCGTGACGCAGACAATAATTGCTTGTTTTAAAGGTTCTTGCCCCTTGATCCAGTGGTTTCACAAGTTTATTTTTATTAATAAACATACCTTGATGAGATATCATCGTCAACCATGTCTTCAGAAGCTTGTGGAGGCATGGAAAGGTCATTCTCTTCTTCACTAAGGAACTCTGAGGGACAAGACAGAAACAATTCAGATAAATAACTTCATTAGTACGAGCTGAAGTTCAGGCTGTTAGAGACGATGTGAGTTCAAAGTTTAAAGTAAAAGTCACATAATGCTAGGAAAAAAAAAAAACTGGAAAACCAAATCTATAGAGAATATCAATGTCGCATGCCTAGCTTAATCCTCCAGACCTGGTCTTATGGATAGCCCTAAAAACAAGTGCAACTTCCCTACCAAAAAAATGAAATTGGTGGAGCTGGGATGGACCAAAACAAAAATGACTGAAGAAAACCAGCTCATTGAGCTAATTCACAAGCAACTCTCGCTTCTTATTTTAAGGAACCCCGTAACATAAATACTACATCAAAAGTAAGGTGGAGATAGATGACCAAGATTCTTATTGGGCTGATTCAAGAAATAAGCCCTGTTGCTTATTACTGTGTAACCTATTGCCGGTTCTAGATAATTCTATTTACTATTCATGTTTCCTATCTTATTTTTACAGACTGAAAGGTGAGACTTTATTGCAGCTAAAGAGATCCGAGAAAAATACAAAATAGTACATAAAAAATACAATATGACGAGAAATATTTTAAAACAATAGTTCGGAGAACCACATAAAATACCTAGTGGTCGGTTAATATAATAGTTTACAGAGCTACATAATTGAGAGTCGTTTTCAGCGTTAGGCTCCTGCAAAAGTTTGGACAACAACATAACAGAATCTGTTACTAATCACATATTTAATGTTAGAAAAAAGCAAGAAATGACAAGATGACTTGACCTGCATCCAGAAGAAGAACTTCCGATCATCTGTATTGAATTTCAAGATGAAAACTCGTCCTTGTGCTTGATTAACCTAAGAAAACCAAGAATCGAGAATGTTCAAGTCCATTGCGACTCAAAGGTTCCCAGCATGACAAAATTGCATCACATCAAGAAACAAGAGGAGTATACCTTCTCGAAAACTGCCTCCTCAGGAAAGATAATCTGATCCTATTAATGAACGCGTCAAGAAAACCACAAGTACCCTTAATCGTCAAAATAAAGAGAAAAGCGCTAACGGAAAGCAGTGCCTCACTGCAACACAAAACAATGGTACAGAAAAGCCTGTATTGAATTACTCATAGAATCCAACAACTAATTCCGAGCATTTCTGAACCCCCAAAAACCCATTTGAGGATCCCAAAATCAGCCACAAATCTTAATTCCTTTAACATGGAAAATTGGATTTCAGTTCATTCTATCAAACTACCAGCATTGGACCCATGATGTCCATCCCATCATTAGGGAAGAAGGGAACGAATGATGATAGAAAGACCAAGAAGCAACAAGAATACTAAAGCCTCAAAACATGTCTAGGAGTTGTGCCCCTGAACCACATAGCAGAAAAAAGGAGGGCAGGGGATTAGAGTCATGATGGAGTAAGACACAGACAAATTAAGTAAAGCAAGAGAGTAACAAGTAGGAGTAAAGCAAGATAGTAACAAGTAGGATACATCTTCGACAACATTCTGATTCCGATCAAGCCACTGAAAATGCACCAGACCCTCCTCACCCTGGCACAAACAAATTCCCATAATAGAGGAAAAGGAAATGCATCTGAGGTAAGTTCAAATTGAACTAGAGAAAACAGCACAAAAGACGGAATCAATAAGGGAAAAAAAAAAGAAAAAGGAAACAAAAGGAAGTACCCTCGCTACACGAACAAGACCTTTACGAGCATCAGGGACCACCCTTTTTCCCTCCATCAACATTCTACCAGCACGAAACTCCAGCATAACCTCCTGCAACATCTCCCCAAACACAAATCACCATCAACCCCAACAAAAATACTAGAAATAGCTGATTTAAGAATGAAAAGAGGAGCAAGCAGAGCAATGGAGACAGTGTGAAACTTTACCTGCATAGCTGGAAAACCTTCAGCTGACGAAGAACCCATAGCCCTTTCTTGTTAAACTCTCTTATGTTGATGTCCTTACTTGTTTCTTTGTTTCTTTTTTCTTCTTCTTTTCCTTCCTTTTCAGCGTCTAAACCAAACTTGTTTTCTCTTGAATTATTGCTTGCCAAACAAATTCGCAGTGTGTAGAATCGTAATATTTAATCAATCGCAAGCCTGGAGTGGGAGAAGCCAGAGACTGAGACAGAGAGCGAAATATAAGAGGAAGAAACCCTAATCAATGGAGAAAGGGGATTTTTCGATTTCGGTGGAAGATGATTTGATTATGACGAGAATGCTAAATACTCTCTGTACTACTCTCTCTAATCAAGCAGCGGTTTATTTAAAAAAATAATAAAGGAACTAATAAATATGCTAATTTGTAATTTTCTTTTTATTTAAATTCTTGCACGTTTGACGTGGTACCATAACGTGATTATTAACTTATGTATGTAAAATTAAATTCTGAATTTCCCAAAAATGAGATATCACGGAATAGAGCGAGTATAAACCAATTGTATATTAAATTTATTTTTTTGGTTAATATATATCACTATGGGCATATTAATACTAAATTTATTGTTATTCTAAAAAAAATAGTTATGGTTCAATTTCGAAAGACCTTTGTATATTTAATTACTTCAATTATTTTTTGATTATCTAGGTTTTTTTCCATCATATAGCATAATACAAGTCATCACAATTAAAACGTCTCTGATTTAAACAATTTTCCCTGACAATCGTAATTATTTAAAATGGTTAGACAGATGTGTTCAATTAAGATTTAAAAAATATTTTCTACCTTTTATGATATTTTCCTAGTTATTTTTCAATAAAATAAAAGTATACGAAGACACCCTCCATGACGAAGATGCTCTCTGGACTAAAAATTGCTAGAGATTTTACATATGGCATTAAAAAGGAATTTTAAGACCATACATATACATATCTAATTCATTATTACATATGATTATAATTCATTTAAGTACTTTATTAGACATACAATATCTCCTCCATGATCTATTCAATGATTTTCAGAATATAACAAAACACGATTCCGATATTCTCCAAGAGCCCATATCGGGAAAATGTTTCTGTAGGCAGAATAGCTTATCATACAATTTCTATTAAAAACTCCCATAATTTCCTACAAAACATACAAACAAAAAAAAGATCAGCATTAGAATCCCCACTATATTGAAAATAAAAAGAATAAAAGATAGCGCTAAATCACAATCAAGAAAACAAAAAAGAAAACATGCATAAGTGGGTGCTTGCAGCTTAAGATAAATTTCTTTTTTATTTATATTAAATCCAATATGAAAATCATAATTGTAATTTGTGTTTTAGCTTATAAAACAAATTTTCTTATCATTTACCTGCTGTGGGAAATCACCGATTTCAGTTGCTGAATTAATGAGCACTTTTGCTGCACTATGTAGTGGGCTTGGATCTCTTCGGGCCTAGTTTCATCAAAACAAAACTTTTACTAAATACCCAATTTCGTTTGCAATAAATATGGGTCAAAGAATTGAAAACTTGAGTTCTCCATACTTGATCTCCTTCAATAAGAGCTAACATAGCCCAAGCAGTGTTTACAAGATGCATTCTATCTCCTTCCAAATTTGTGTACACCTATGAGTAAGAAATTTTTTTGGAATAAGTTAGTGACACACATGCACAAACATGTATAATTTATAAGATAATTTTTCTTTTGAAAATGTCATATAAGAAAGTAATAACGACCTTAGGATTACATAAGTCTTAATTAATTACCTTGTTTTGACATGAAAGGTAACTCTCACCCCATCCTCCAGAATCAAGCTGTTTGGATAACAAGAATTCACATGCTTTTCTAACACTGAAGCTATTGTGGTATGTTCTTCCAGCAGCTACAAGCCCCTTTACTCCAAACCATGTTCCATATGTAAAACAAACCCCCCAGGATCCATACCTTCTCCATATCCAGTGTAATTCATTTCATTAGAAATTAGAAGCAGAGTATAAGAAAGTGCAAGATTAAGACCAAAACCAACGCTTCAAACGAGAAAAATGAGAAAAAGTAAAGACTAAAGTCACTAAACTAGGGATGTATATTGACACAAGAAAATTCCATATCAAAATCTTTTCTGAAACTCTGCATCAATGAACTAATATTGGTCAAACCAGTACCACCAAAATAATGTTACTAGCTAAAAGCGAAGAAAAAGTGTATCTTGGACTAAAAGAGCATATATACCATGAGCCATCTGGTCGTTGAATGCTTTCAATGAAGTTAGCTGCTTTGGTTATACATGCTTCAATATCCTGCTGCCTATATCCTGGATATAATTTTCTAAACGATTGGAGACCTTGAATTACAGCTGAAGTGCATTCAACGTACCTATATATGTATACAAGTAACTATTAATTAAAAGGAACAAATTAAGTGAAATAGGAAGACTTGCTTATCTCTTTTTTTTGTCTTCTGTGCTGAAAAAACACTCTTACTGATAGTCTATCATGATATCTCCAAAGATTTCAGCAGGATTAATCATCTGTAGGAAACAGAATATACATCCGGATTAGACCAAGTTTTGAGAATATTTCGTGAGTAATGCTACGCTATCCTATCCTTACATGCAAGTAATGTAGATTGAATATTATATATGTAAGTCATATTTTTCTATCTGAGCTGAGTGGAAAGAAAAAGAGAAAACATTTACCTCTAACCAAGCATAAGATCGTGTGAGCTCATATGATGCAAATCCTCCATTATGATTCTGGAAGGAATAAGTGCAGTTACAAGATTATAGTATCACTTATGAATGGATAGATATATATATGTACACCATATTTCATAAATCAATACCTGCATGGATAAAAGGACGTTAACGGCATCATATATCCGATCTAGTTCGATTGCTTCTCCCACAATGTCCTCTGGCAATTGAGAGAGTAAGATTGCTGCCTGCAAAAGAAAGAAAGATGCATTATATATTCTGCATGCATGACTGATTAATATATAGACACTTGGAAATGCATGCTTTGGCACTTTATGAAAAAACTATCCCAAATGATTAACTTGAGAAAAAATCATGATTCAAGAATATATTGCGGTGAGGGAATTAAAACATGGAGATAGTAAAATGTGAAATATACCTTTAACGCTTCTGCAGTAGTATCTGATACATGCCAGCCATTATCCAGGGTGGAGAATGGCCATCCTCCTTTGGAGATGTGACGGTACCAGCACTTGTAGTCATCACTGCTGTTTGCCCTAACCTTAATTCATTAACATTGAAATTTCTATATCTCAGTATAAGTGAGGAGTAGAAATCAGTACTTCGATTTACTCCAGGCAATTAAAATGACAATATTAATGGAGCTAATTTCAAAGTAATTGTTCGTACTTGTGAGTTCTTTATGTAATTGTGGGCTTTCTTGAGCACTGAAGCATGTTCATCAATTTGGTTGGTAGCAACTATGGCTTGAACAGCAAAAGCGACATCCCACAATTGAGAGCCATTATAACCCTATGACACAAGCACATGTATGTAACTAAGCAAAATGTTAAGGTGATCCCTCGAAAGACTTGATAAGTGACCCAAAGTACTACGAAATACCTGCATTTTCATGCCATCTTCTGCTATCCAGAGATAGTCTTTGATTCTTGAAAGGTGAAACTTGTATGCTTCAGAATCTGGGTCCTCAACCCAACAGCAAAGCATGTTTAATACCTATGTATATGATCAAGTACTCTTGAGTAAGTATCCATAATCATTTCTCTTCTGTATGTGAGTGTGTGGAAAGCTGCACCCAATCTGGATCTAAAATTTTCTTGGTAATATTACATATTATGTTAACATACCTTAGACACAGGACCAATACATATATAGTGAGAATTCTCATCTTCATAATGTATATGCTGCATTACTGTTTCCAGAGCCGTTTTCCGAAGCTTAGAGAATGGCCATCTTGTAAGTAATGGCTCCACAGCATTGTGAAGGCAATCCCACAGAACATCTTGTATTCCGGGATGTGGGTAGTACAAATCTTCCTGCAAATACCATCTTGAAATATTATTTATTCTCTTTATTACAAAACCTTTAATCGAAGATCTGATTTTCCTATTTAGCTTCTATCTTCGTAACAAGATTGACTTTTCCTATGTATTGTTTTGAAGAATGTAGACCAACCAATTTAAGTTTACTGAACGCAATTTCTGGCCAATTTAAGTTTACTGAACGTAATTGTTTTTACCTTCACATGGAGCAAGTATTGTGCTTAAATTACCTTAGCATAAAGCAACTTAAAATTAAATCTAAACCATTTTAAAAAAAGATTTGGAGCGCGCGCGCGGCAACTCATTCAACCTTTAAAAATGCTTTCAATTTCGTATCATTTAATTCCAAATACTGCGTTAATGAAGTTACAATGCTTTAAGAGTATAAATGGTTTAACGAAGTTATACCGTATCGCCGTACGCACCAAAAAAAAAAAGATGAAGTTATACCTTGGCACAAAGATTTCTGGCATGGTCCCAATCGATGTGGTGATAGGGAGAGACATGAATCTCTTTTCTAAGCGATAAAACAAGAGAATCGATTCGTCCCACGAACCTCTTGGCATATAAATATGACATGGGTAGATATACCATTCGAGAGTGACACCACATTCTTCCTGCAGTTCCCCATCCACCCATAATTATTTAATAGCTTTCACATCATTTTTCAAAACCAACAAGCTAAGCTATAATATGAATCTACAACTAGTTTTTTATGTTTCATGTTTGAAACAGATCAAGAAAATTGAATTTGGTGACCCTAATAAAAATAGTAAAATCTTAGGCTAAAAGTTGCAAATACTACTATATTATAATTAAAAGAAAGGAACATTAATTAAAAGAACCTAACCTGGGTGTATGGGGAGAAAGTAGGGAAGAAGCCACAACTCTGGAGGCAGTGGATTATTTCCGCTCCACTCGTACACTCCAAGTACCTGTGTATTACAATGTGGGTGTTTTTTTTTTGTTGACAAGTAAAAACAGTATCGTTTTTTTTTTAACCAAAAAAAAAGAGAAAGAAGAGAGGAAGATCATATATATATAACTTAAGATAATTATATGAAACTTCATTAGTTATGGCATAATTCAAGCCAATTATGTTTGATGAATAAATAGTATTCGCACAACCGAAAGTTGTAAAACACATTTGAATTAAATTTGGGTTAATTGAGCCGTTTGTTCTCTACTTCTCATATTATTATTATCATTAATCTTCCGAGTTTTGAAAATCAGGAGGACTAATCATGATATGATGCGAGCATCAAAGGAAAAAAAAAAAAGGATAAGTTACAGTTACCGAGAGCCATAATTTTCCCCATGAAGGTGTAGACGTGGCACCACCATGATTCAGGATCCAATTTCTAGCATTTACCATGGTGCCATCACCACCGTTGATTTCTTCCCCCATCAATCGCAGTGCCGCGTATGAGAGAACCGTGCCAAGCATTGTGCTGTGTCCTTCGATATGTATTCCCCATCCCCCATCTTCATTCTGCGCACCAAATTGTATATTTATCATAAGTACTAAATCAACTATTATTTACTTTTTCCTAATATAATTTTAGTTTTTTTTCTTATTTTTCTTCTTTTTAGTTAGTTAGTATGTACTAGGTATGGCTTCAGTACCCTTAGAATTACTCTTCAAATTCTTAACAACTAAAAAAACGTGAATATATATGATGAAAAAGACACAACGCAAAATAAAAAGTATAGAAAATTATTTCAACCTCATGATGTTAAGTTGGCGTCTAGTATAACATCCAACTGCTTTCTTTGCTAGAAAATAAAAAATAAATCCACAAGATTGTTTTATTTTCTTTTCCAAAAATGAAACAAATACCTGATGGTTATATAAATAACGCCTCATTTCTGACTGATGAGCTTGATCCAAAATTGTATCCAAAGCACCCGTTACATATAAGGCAATAACCTGTCACATGATATCCTATTTTAGCCAATTTGGACTTATGAATTGGCAATGACCATCCTATCTTCATCGCCATGGAAAAGCATATCATGCATCAATAATTGTTCTTGTAATGGCAATGACCATCTTAGTTTGGTCTCCATGGAAAACCATCTTGGCTTTTTAGTTTGTTCAAGGCATGACATGAACTCTGTGGATATGTACGATGTTAAAAAAAACCAACAAATACAACTAAATTAAGCAATTTCATCTAGAAACTGTCTATTTGGGGAATTAGTGTCAGAAAGAAGTAAGTAAAGATCTGATTTTCTCTATCGCAGATATTCTTTTTAAAAGTAAAGTATAATTGATTATATGGATAATAATTTTTTTGAAAACAATATAAAATGAATATATCCCT
The DNA here is from genome assembly GCA_028386065.3 of Turnera subulata. Taxonomy (NCBI): domain Eukaryota; kingdom Viridiplantae; phylum Streptophyta; class Magnoliopsida; order Malpighiales; family Passifloraceae; genus Turnera; species Turnera subulata. The sequence continues at coordinate 33,449 of JAKUCV010003165.1, read as the reverse complement.
TTTATCTTTTTTTTTTTAGGGTGATATCCCTATTATCTTTTGTTGATTATCATTAAAATAAATGAGTAAGGAAGTTGCGATCGTAACATAGATTTTTATAACCGTTCAAAAAAACATAGATTTTTATAATAAACGTATCTTTATAAATCTCTAAAAACAATTATTTAGTGGAGGGGCCACCAGGTGGGCCTTCAAAGAATGTACACAAATAATTAAGAAATCCAAGGAGATTAGTACTTGCATCTTGCAATAAGTGATTCTTTTCCGACAGAAATACTAGAGAACAAATCTATCACTTGTAATATTCTTGCTCTCTTTATGCTTTTGATGTGAAGTTACACATTTTTTATTTGAAGGATGGATCCAGTCGTACAGTACTGCAGAAATGTTTCTGTCACCAATAGTTTTATTATCAATAAAAACGTTTATCTGTTCAAATCTTATGTAGAGGACGAAACAGGACCAGCAGGGAATAATGTAGGTATTTATTCTAAAGAAAATACATACAAAACTCGAGATCTGGCTGTTAGTGGTAGAAGCCTTTCGTTTCTCCCCCATATATCCAGCTCAGTTTGAGCGAAATAAAATAATTCAGGCGCTGATTAATTTAATCAAGGAAGATAATTGATTGGCTCAATTATTGTTTCGAAAATCATAATATATACTATTTAATTGGGCGATGACGATGGGTGATTTTTGGCTTCTCATAAAGCCACTATCAAGGTTTTTATTTTCATGAATAAAACCGGCGGATGTTCTATTCCACGATTACATAATCGTTACGGCATTCCTTTATCTGTAACAAATTATTAAGTCAGTGTATATTTCCAATATTTAGTTATCATTTTGATAAATTGTGTATTCTATTAAGAAAATAGAAAGAAGAGGGAACCATTAATGAATTTGATTGCAAATCTATTTTAACAAATAATAACTTCTTCTTTTCTCAAAAAAAAAAAAAAACTTCTTCTTTTGTGGAATAATAACTTCTTATTGGTTGGTTGGTATACCAAATATCTCAACATATCTAAATAATACAACAACGTATCTAATAATTTCTCTCGTTGTGTATTTTATGGCTTAATCTTACAATATCAAAAACAAATGATTCTTTGCTTTCAAATTATTCCCACCTCTCCTTCTCTTCTCATTTTAATTTCCTGAAGATCTTCGAAAGAATTGAAAGTACTGGAATAAAAGAAACATGGCAAAAGAAAATAAAAGCAGGCAAGGGAGAGATGCCGCGGATCCTTACCAAGCCGGGTAGAAGAAACAAAGGTCCGCCATAATCGCCAGGCCAGAATCCATCTTCAGCCTGTAGAGTAGAGTGAAATCCCAAGGCTTTTCTCACTATGTTGTCTACTACTTCCACAGTAATTTCTACATCACGTCTTACTTTTACCGAAGGTAGTCGCCTCAACTTCAGAATCTCAAGTTTCTTCTCCCTTGCAAACTTTTTGCACACATGCATTAGATTAGAGGGACAAAAAAGGAGAAACCCTATAAGTAAATATAGATATATGTACATATAACCATAACAATTAATAATCACTACTGAAACATCCATTTAATTAATAAGTATTGCCAAAGTATATATATATATATATCTATATATGTATGTATGTATGTATATATATAGTTTATTGATATAGCTAGTATAGTATCTATATATGTCACCTGCATCCTCATTAAGAGATCAGAACTATGTTTTGCCCGAAACCTCTTCTTTGTAAACTCATTTTGAAGAGATTCTACTTGTGCTCGTTCCTCAGGGGTTCCAAAATGAGGATCAAATTCCCAGAATTGTCTGCCTACGTGATGATTCCCACTTCTAAGCCATGGATCATTGCCTTCTGAAAGCTTTAACTTCCACATGATGGATTCTTTTGCTGAAAAATACTGCAGTAGATCCACCTGCAAATCTACATACATATATATTATTGCATATATCTTTGTAATTATATTATATTTTTGGGTGATTATATTCTCAAGGTGGACGAGAGTAGGGACAATTTCACTTTGGAACTATTATTTCAATTAATATGGAAAAGAGTGTATGTATGATCCTATTAATCGATAATGCAGACAAATTAATATAGTTTGGAGAAGATAGCCAAGGCACCTGCAAAAGGATGGAATGTAAGCGAATATTGTGATTTTTGGAAGGCTTACCTCTGTTTCTGGCAAGCTAGCCTAGTACCAAATTAAAGCCCCAGGATATGGGTTATGATGGCCTGGAGATTATAAGAAATCTGCCTGACGATCAATATAAACTGCATAATCCTCCCTGCTTTCACATATGCTTCTTCTACTACATAAGATGGCAAAGAGTGTTATATCGTGCCCGCCCAGGGGCCGGCCATGCCTTTTTCGGCTTTTGTGTTGTTTGGTATTTGATACGTGGGCCCGTGGCCCACTTGATATTCCAATTTAATATGTTGCGGCGGTGGCCTGAATTGATAGCCCATTTCATCAAGCCCATGAATAACTTTTTTTCTTTTTTTGCTGTAAAGCCCACAAGTAAAACTTAATATTTTTGGGCGCGAAAGCATGCAGCGAGTAAAAAAGCACAAGGTTGCCGACGTTGACGCATTCCGCCATCCAAACTAGACTAGCACTAGGCAGGGTTGTATCAGTATGTTCTGTCTGCTATCGGCCTAGTGAGGGAAAATGACGTATCTTAATTCAATTACCCTCGAGTATAAATGACATTTGAAAGATAACACCTTATCATTACACTACATTAAATTTATGTTTAAATTGGGCCACGGTACGAACCTGCCCCTCCCTATATTGGTCCATGTTTCCAATCAAAACCTATATTTGAGTGAGATGGATGAATACGGCTTCTTCATACCATAATAATACAGGCTGCTAAGCTCACTAATAAATTTTGGACTATGACATATTGGGTTAATTAGGGTATATAAGTGTGTGGTCTCATATTAGGATGATCTAATGTCGAGATATGACTATGAATTTAGAGTCTGAACCAACCTGGTAACATATGGGTTTTCACCATAAATATCACAGCCCTTAATACAAGGGTTTAGAAACAATGTCAAATTGATGATTAAGACAAAATTATTTTCAATTGGATTGAAAGTTACCAAAATTATTGCCTCCATAAATATTGATAGGAATTACAAAGTAAAGACTTGCATTACTAGTAAATACGTAGTCAATTAGAGTTCAGGTTAGGGAGGAAAAACTCTATAAAAGGGGGCTGAGCATCAAAATTCAAAACCCCTATAATTGATTCTCCCCCCTGGTTGTAATTAATAGATACCTCTAGGACAGGGGAGTACAGGGTTAATACCCTGTATCTTGTAATATTTTGGCATCATAGTTAATATAGCATTTCCCGACTCAAAGAATCTTCAATCAAGCCAAAAAAGAACCCAAATGAAATATCTTTTTTATACAGAACCAACGATAATAACATTAATACCTCATTCTTTTTAATCCACAATTGTGACTATCATCAATTTGTCTTATTATATACATGTATACGATTTAAGTAGATCTCATTACAATGTTGGATAGAAAATGCAATACAGTGAAACATTCTTTTATTTTATTGTATCGCGGTGATCATCCCTCCCCGTATATTCTCTTGAACAAGATCTTTTAAAAACTTTTTATTATCCTCATCATCTACTACTGCCAAGTGCCAACCATGTAGAGTGGGCCAAGCCCACATGACTTAAATGCGAGTAATGAAAAATATATGGGACCATTAAAGAATAGAGGAGCCGGCCGGAGGCCCAAACCAAAAGGAATTAAATTGAATTGAATAAAGTAATGATATTAAATCGGTATTGTAGCGCCACATCTGACACGCACAATTATATACAACACACCCAGACGCAGACAAACACACTTTTCCACCTTTCCCATGCCCAGAGGCAAAAACATACCATCCAACACCTACCTGAAATCCCGAAGTCTGACACACAAGTGTGAGTGCCAGTAGGAGTACTACTACTAGTAGTAGCCAGTGAGCAGTTACCATTCCCATTTTCCACTACCACCACACCACCGTTGTCCTCGCCGCCGTCGCCGTTGAGAGAGGTAGTTTACCGTCTTCTCTTCACGGCATTCTGTTGTATTTTGGAAATGTTTGAAATTGTAACTGTAACTGTAACTGCAGAGTAGGAATTTAAAAGGAAGAAAACAAGAAGCGAGATCTGTAGTATGTGGAAGCTCAAGGTTGCAGAAGGAGGGAGTCCGTGGCTGAGAACCACCAACAGTCACGTCGGGAGGCAGGTTTGGGAGTTTGATCCTAAGCTTGGATCTCCCGAGGAACTCGCCGACGTCGAGAATGCTCGCCGCCATTTCCACGAGAATCGCTTCCACCAGAAGCACAGCGCAGATCTAATCATGCGCTTGCAGGTTCGGTTCCTCTCTCTCGTTTGATTTAGTGATCCACTACTTGTACTACTACTGTTGCTATATCGTCTCCCTGTTTGTTTTTTCCTTCTTTGGTTGTTTCCACTTTCCTTTTTACATTTACTGTTATTACTACTATTACTAATTTGTTATAGTTTTTTGTTTTTTTTGAGAAATACTAATTTGTTATAGTTAGTTATTACCTTGGTAGATGGATGGATGGATGTATGCTTATCTAGTTTGGCGTTAATGTAGTTTGCAAAGGAGAATGGGGCGGCCACCACCGCATCGGAATCGTCGCCCGGTGTCACGAGAGTTAAGGATTCGGAGGAGGTGACGGAGGAGATGGTGACGAGTACGTTGAGGAAGGCTATGAATTTCTATTCCACCATCCAGGCACACGACGGGCACTGGCCTGGGGATTATGGGGGTCCTATGTTCCTTATGCCTGGATTGGTCAGGGTTTCTTCTTCTAAACTTTGATTTATAAGATTATTGTTATTTGGTTCGTTTCGATGCTGAGTAACAACTTTTTGAATATATTTGTGTATATCAGGTGATTACCCTATCTATCACCGGTGCACTGCATGCAGTCTTGTCTGAGGAACACATCCGGGAGATGTGCCGTTACCTCTACAATCACCAGGTAATCCCTACTTCTCCAACTCATTTTCCATCTCGATTTTCATTTTTCCTATTAAGGCTTTTTCGTTGCGAAATGTCACCTCTATTAGAGTTTTCAACTAAACATTGTTGGTAAATATTTCAGAACGAAGATGGGGGATGGGGATTACATATCGAGGGCCCGAGCACCATGTTTGGGAGTGCATTGAACTATGTTACTTTACGGTTGCTTGGCCAAGGAGCCAACGATGGGGATGGAGCAATGGAGAGGGGCCGTGATTGGATTCTGAACCATGGGGGTGCTACTGAAATCACATCGTGGGGGAAAATGTGGCTTTCAGTTCAGTGTCTATTGCTTAATCTTTAGTCTTATGTGTTTGAGGCAGAATTGATCTTATCCTCTCTAAATTGTTTTGCTGGAACAGGTTCTTGGTGCATTTGAGTGGTCTGGCAACAATCCGCTGCCTCCTGAGATATGGCTTCTTCCTTATATGCTTCCAGTGCATCCAGGTTCTAGTCCATTTGCCTCTCCTTTAGTACTCCTATCTTCATCATTTTCCAATGCAGAAGACATGCTTCTGTTTTGCATGTGTCCTTCCATGTATCGGCATTCTTAATTAGAAAATTATGCAAGTTTTACTGGAAAAAAAAGATAAAATATCCTAAAATTGCTTGCTATGAGGTTCAAACACCCGGGACGGAGTTCTACTCTTCAACACAGGAGAACTCATGTCATTTATTTGATAATTTTACTAGCTCAGAAGAGATGATGCTTTGAGACATTCTTAAAATTTCAAGCAATTTGTATGCTTTGAAACATAGCTTTCATTTGTATTTAACACGGAACACTTTCTAACCAACTCGTAGGAAGGATGTGGTGCCATTGCAGGATGGTTTATCTGCCTATGTCCTACTTATACGGAAAAAGGTTTGTTGGCCCAATCACGCCTACAGTCTTATCTTTGAGAAAGGAGCTATTTACAGTACCATATCATGAGATAGACTGGAATCAAGCTCGCAACTTATGTGCAAAGGTTTGTACTTTGTGTCTCAACCCCTTAGAACTTTGGCCCACTATGAACCTATTACTTTGTACATAAACTGCATCACTATTTAAAATTTGTTATGAATCTTGACAAATTCCAGTGAATGTCCTCACCTCACAAGATGAATATTGGCAGTGTGCTTGAACTTTTTGGCGTTTTTTTCCCCTCTTATGTTGTTTAAAACTTGCTAGTTATGTGCAGGAAGATTTATATTATCCCCACCCTCTGGTGCAAGATGTGCTCTGGGCATTCCTTGACAAGGCTGTTGAACCTATCCTAATGCGTTGGCCTGGAAAGAAGTTGAGAGAGAAGGCTCTTCGTACTGTGATGGAGCACATACACTATGAAGATGAAAATACTCGTTATATTTGCATAGGCCCTGTAAATAAGGTGTGCATTGCAATTGGCTAGATCCTTCAGTTTCTTTGCTATGTTGTGAAGGTGAAAAGCCTGATTGTCTGATATGAAACTGATTCTTGTTGATTGAGATCTCAAATTGCATGTTTAGATGCCTGTTCTTGATCATTTTCATCTTTCTTTGGTTCTTAACTTTTATCCTTCTTGTTCTTATACAAGAGCTTGTCATTCTTCATTTGCATCCTTCAGCTATAATGTGCTCAGGGCTTCCATTTTCCATTAAGGTAACAATGAGAGGATTTTTTATTTTTCTTAATTTACTTTTCTTTTTGTCACACAGGTGTTAAATATGCTCTGCTGCTGGGTTGAAGACCCAAACTCTGAGGCATTCAAATTGCATCTTCCTCGAATAAATGATTACCTTTGGCTTGCAGAAGACGGAATGAAAATGCAGGTCTGTATCTCTAGTGTTCTTGGGTCCAGCAACTTTATTTGGTGCTTGCCCAGGAATGTCAGGATCTTTATAGATTCCTTGGGAATATTGGGGGGAAGTCACTGAAATTGTCTCACTTAATGATCTGATAAGTATTGATTTCCGAACTGTTGCATTATCATGCATTAATTTTCTTTGGTTTTCCTCACCTTGCGCACTACTAATTGCAATCTGCAGCTATATCACTGCCCACTACTGTTCTTTCTAGAGTTCCACTTTAATGTGCGCTGTTGCATCTAATTTACAATCAGCAGTAGTGAAAGTTTATCTCTTGCAGGGTTATAATGGAAGTCAATTGTGGGACACTGCTTTTGCTGTCCAAGCAATTATTTCAACTAAGCTTGTGGACGAGTATGGTCCGACTTTAAGAAAAGCACATTCGTATGTAAAAAATTCACAGGTATCCGTACGAAAATCATGGTACCTTATATAGGATGGCAGTTTCAATTTGACCTTTTGATCCATTTGTACTCGTCTGAAGGTTTTAGAAGATTGCCCTGGAGATCTTAACTATTGGTATCGTCACATTTCAAAAGGTGCATGGCCTTTCTCAACTGCAGATCATGGATGGCCCATCTCAGATTGCACAGCAGAGGGATTGAAGGTAATGATCAAGAAACCTACGAGTTGTCTTTTTGGTTGGTTTGCTCTTCATGACTTATCTAGTCTCCTACAGGCTGCTCTTTTATTGTCAAAAATTCCATCAGAGGTTGTGGGGGAACCTTTAACAGCAAACCGGTTCTATGATGCTGTAAATGTCATCCTTTCGTTACAGGTATGTTGTTTTCAGTACTCTAGCTTTGCTGCATGACTAGTTTTGTATTGATACTTTGAGCTATTCATATTTTGAAGTGACAACTAATGGATTCCAGTTGTTCAACTTGCCAACAGGGTGAAATTCACAGAAATTTTCAAATGTCTCACTTTCATGATTAGCTTTTTTTAAATTGAATCCAAATAAAATTAATTTGGCCGATTGATTGCTTTGAACCCTCCGAAATACTCTTTCATTCTGTCCGGGGACACTTTTTCGTCTTTGCACTTATTTGTTCTCCACTCTGCAGAATGGTGATGGTGGCTTTGCAACATACGAGCTCACGAGATCTTACAGCTGGTTGGAGGTAGTTTTCATCCACTTCTCTTCCTATTGTTGCTTTATCACATGCTCGTTTAACTATCTGTTTTGCCCAAAAAAAAAAACAAAAAGGAACAGTTTTGGCATGGTATCATTTCATCTAGCGAACATTAATCTGACATGAGGTTGAGCTCTAACATGCAAACTATTTCATGAATATTTCATCCAGGAACAAAAGTAGGTCTGCTTAATAATTTTTTTGTTCGCACCGAAGGATTTGGTTGGTGTTTTGTTTTAGACCTTCTACGGGTGGAATTGAACCTGTGTCAGCCCCAAGCAGTGCTACTTTTAAGGAACATTCCTCCAAGAAGGAAATATTCTTCTTGCTAACTGCATGGTTCGCACCGAATGATTTGTTAAATATTTTGTTTTCTTCCTTTTATGGGTGATACTGAACCTATGCTGGCCTCAAGCAGTGCTACCTGAACACATAACAAAGACACTTGCAGAATAAAATCCTGTTGCTGCTGTGTGAAGCCCAAAAAAGTCTACCCATAATAAAAGATACTTGCAGAATATTCCTCTTACTATTGTCTAAAATGGAAAAGCTATTTTACTGTTCAAAGGAGGGAAAAGAACCTTCCGTGCTTTTTCCATTAACTCCAATGGAATCCTAAAGCAATCTGAGCTTATGTTTGAGCTGAAACCTTGACCCTAATGTATACCATGGGAATGAATTCTGTTATTGACTTTTTTCTCTTTTGTTTTCCCACTACCAGCTGATCAACCCTGCTGAAACTTTTGGTGACATCGTTATCGACTATCCGTAAGATATCAGTACACTGAATTAAACAACTGTGACATTCCTCTGTCTATTTCACTAAACTTGAACAATAATAAGTATATCATCTCCATAGTTATGTCGAATGTACATCAGCTGCAATTCAAGCGCTGACATCATTCAAGAACTTGTATCCTGGGCACCGTCGGGAAGAAATAGAACATTGCATCAGAAAGGCAGCAACTTTTATTGAAAAGATACAGGAAGCAGATGGCTCATGGTTCGTATCCCTACTTAAGATATGATAGTTTTAATGGTTTATTGTTGTTATTATTATATATCTTGTCAATAAGCTATTGTTGTAGCTTTCCTGAAGGCACATATTCTGCTCGAATATGAGGTTTTATCTGGTGATGTGCTTGAAATTTTTGTTTAAAATATGAAACTGTTATACAGGTATGGCTCATGGGCTGTTTGCTTTACATATGGCACGTGGTTTGGGATAAAAGGATTGGTGGCAGCAGGAAAGAATTTCAGTAACTGCTCCAGCATACAAAAAGCTTGTGATTTTCTGCTTTCAAAACAGTGTGCCTCTGGTGGCTGGGGAGAGAGTTATCTTTCATGTCAAGACAAGGTCAGATGCGTCTTTTATTCATTTTTATTTTTTTCCTGTTGTGTTATCCACTTTATGCAGTATATGATCTTTTGGTGTAAAAATGAGCTTGTAACTGGAATTTTGTCGTTGTTTTCCATTGATATTTTTTTATTTCTACAAGAATTCATGTAATGCATGTCTGTGGGAAAATGTCATCATCGAATTTTGCTTTTGTAACTGGTTAATTCAAAGAGAAGATGGAATTACTTGTAAACCTTTCACGGACCAGCATATTTTATCGGACATTGTATCAGCTAGTTACCTGATCTATGTATCTGATGAATCCATCAGTGAATACAACGCATTATGTTTTCAGGTTGATTGACAAAAGCATTTGGATAGATAATGAAAATGAAAGCTATGTGACTAGTTTTGATTTTTGGGTACTATTGAGTCAGCACTTGCGTGTATTTGGCTAGCAGGGGATTTAACTTGCTTACAACATTATTTTTGGCGTACAGGTATATTCAAATCTTGAAGGCAACAGGTCTCACGTGGTAAATACTGCATGGGCCATGCTTGCTCTGATTGATGCAGGGCAGGTAGATATCGAGTTTTCCTGCTTTGACCCTTGATCCCGTTTATATACTTTTGATCTATTATTAAGTATGGTAGAATATAATACTTCTGACCTCATCAAGAAATAAACTGGAATTTGATGGACGGACCAATCATTTGGAGAAGGAGAAGGAATATCATCTCTATGCAAAATGATAGCGTCAAATGTCAAAAGTTTATTGAATTTAAGTTTGATTCGTAACATTTACACACGTATACATTTCATAAGGGAATTTGTACTATTAAAGAAGTGTTTGCTCTCAGTTACATCCAAATTTTACTTTATCTTTGTGTGCAATTGTTTTACTGATATGCTGCTGTTGCAATTTGACCAGTCTGATAGAGATTCAACACCGCTGCACCGTGCGGCACGATATTTGATAAATTCTCAAATGGAGAGTGGAGATTTTCCACAGCAGGTAACTCTTAACCCTTAAACTCAGCAAAGTTAAATTGGTTAATTGGTTTACAACATGTTCTCCATAACTAGTGCCCATCCTTTCTCATTCTTGAGATTGGTCAAGCAGTTGAAAAATATCTACTGGGCCTCTTGTATCCAGTTAAGGTAGAAGATTTTATATAGTTAGTCCACACATATTGTCTATAGAATTAGTCTGTACATATCTTAAAGTAAAGAGAATCAACTATTTGTCTTTTAATTATTATTCTCTCTAGAGCATATGGCTTAAAGAAAATTTAAGATGGTTTTTGTTTGATCAATTCAGCAGTGGCCCCATTTGTAATCATTTTAGCATGCTGAAAAGCTAAACATGAACACTTTGTTTTGGTGATTCGCTTAAAATGTTTCAACTTATGTCTTGTTGCTTATTTAGCAATTGAAATTGTTGAATAGTGAGGGGTTGGTCGTTCTCTAGTCTTCGAGCTTGTTTCCATGCCTCTTTTTTATATTGTGCTGATGTGGGAAATGAGACACAGTTTCCTCCTAGTTTATGAACATGCACTGAATTTACCATTGACCATTGGCTCAGCGGTATTATAATTGTCTTTGGGGCAGAGGATCTTGACAGCCCCTGAACTAAACTCCCTGGATTTTTGGTTAGTGGAGAGGTCTTTAATGGATGTTGGCTTAAAAAAAACATTGAATTTATTATGGTACTGGTTGTACCTTCTCCTAGTTCTCCGTTAGGTATCTGGGAAAATCAAGTGCTCTTTAGGCTTTCCACCTTATATTCGCTAATAAGATTGGAAATTTTTCTCCATTTTTCTTCTTTTGGACTGTGAAGATGGGAGACGCTTAGAAGTAATGTTTGATTGGAATTTCTTAATTGCTCCCTTTTTTGGTATTTAAGTTTTCCCAATTTCTTTTGAAAATTCTACCCAAAGAAATAGAAAAAACTTGGAAAAATTTTAAGAATTATACGGTAAGATTTAATTGGTTGTTTCTTTTTCGAAAGTGTTATGCATGTCTTTTTTTACAGGTAACTTAAACCCAGTATGTTCTCCTGCTCTATGCATATCTGAATCATGTCGAGCATATCTTTACACTATCGATTAATAGGTCAGAATTTTCTTGTGACAGGAAATCATGGGAGTTTTCAATAGGAATTGTATGATAACCTATGCTGCCTATCGGGACATTTTCCCAATTTGGGCGTTGGGGGAGTACCGGACCCGGGTTTTGCAGGATCTGTGAGGAGATATCGCCGGATTAATGAAACATCGACATTGACAGAAAAAGCTTGAAAGTGAGGTTACAAAACGGTTGCAGGAATGAGTTAGGTCTTCAAAGTGAGGATAGAGATAGAGGCAACAAATGGGAATTATTTTACTTTTACTAGAGGTGGCCAGAGCAAACAAGGCCTGGCATTTTCCTTGTGTATTATATCATTATGAAGATAGTGTGTAGTTTTTGTTCATTGTCCAAATTACGTGGTTATGCAGGCCATTATCATAAATGTTTTGGTTACTAATTAAAGCCAGTATTTTCCATTTTCAAAATTTTTATTTAAACAAAAATGAATAGCATGGATATTTCTTTAGTAGTCTTATCAAACTATTGTCAACGAATCAACGATCTTAAGGTAAAATCTTTTTCTTCATATGGGCATAAAACGAAGTTTGATTAACAATTTTTCGGAGGGTGAATGATAATTTCAGTATTATGAATGCACTCACTTATTTTTTGATAATCATCAGTTATAGTATTTTTCTTAAAAAAAACAATTAAGGTGAGGAGATGTTCTCAGTCTAAGGTGAAGGAATTTTACAGTAGAATTCAAATTTTCAATTTAGTAAGACTGATGGTGAAATACCAACTCATAACAATTCCCATTAGTTTTTTTGTTTGGTTTGAAGACCCACCGAATTTATGGCTTATTGACTGTTTTGCCAATTTAAAGATAACGCAGGATCTTTTACACTAAGAAAAATACATGCACTTATTTTTTCCCTTGGTCATAGATTTCTAACCTAATTTTGGGAGAAATAAGGAATATATAGAGAATGAAATTTGAAACCAAGAGTTGACGATTTTTGTTAAAACAATTACCGGAATCAAACAAAAGCAAAGTAGTCAGATCCATGGATCTTTTACTTTTGATAATAAAATATGCATCCATACCTTTTGTTTTCGAGTTACTAGGGACTTTGGACATTGGAGATTGGTTTAAAAAAAGACAAGAAAGCTGAACTTGAATTAGGTGTTGGATATTAGGGGGAAGAAGAATTGGGAAGTGTGTGGGAGGGATCAGGGAAGATGACACGTGGCATGAATCAGACGGCTCAACAACCTAAAAGCTTCTAAAAATTCGAAAACACAGTACTAAGCGCGAAATTTGAAGGACGTCATCAAAGTTTCAAAACTGCGAGGTGCGCGTTATGTGTTTTTTTTTTTTTGTTTTTTTCCGTTTTCCGTTCAGGTCAAAAGTCATACTCATCTACAGAAAAAATGAAAATAAACATTACTATTATACTCAAATTCAAAAATCCAAAACGCTAAACCCAAAAACACAATCACAGAAGAAGAAGAAGAAGAAGCCAACAAAAAAATGCAAAACTCTTCTCGTCTCTCTTCTGATTCAAAGCATCAATGAAGGAGATAAAGAGAGAAGCAGTAAGTTTCGTTTTCCGTTCTTCATTTTTCTTGTTTCTATAATTTAAACCCGAGATTTGCTTGCTTCTCTAGCTAATGCTTTGTATTATGTCTGATTTTTTCTGCTTTCGTAGTAGTAAAAGAGGAAAAGAAGAAGAAGAAGAATGAAGGGTAAAGGAGGAGGGGCACAAGAATCGGCGGGGATGGAGCTGAAGCAGAAAGTGATACGCGCCTTGAACAAGCTAGGCGACAGAGACACGAACCAAATCGCAGCTCAAGAGCTTCAATCCATGGCAGAAACCCTAACCCCAATCGGAATCCCCCCATTCCTCTGCTGCATCCTCGACGCCCAGAAGGACCAAAACCCCGGGGTAAGAAAAGAATGCCTACGGCTAATGGCCACCTTAGCCACCTCCCATCCCGCCCACGTGGCGCCTTTCCTCGGTAAGATGGTCTCCGCCGTCGTCAAGCGGCTCAAGGACCCGGACTCCTCCTCTTCCTCCTCCGTCCGCGACGCCTGCTCCGCCGCCGTGGCGGCCCTGGCCTCTCATCTTGGGGATCTGAACAACGGCGAGGGCTTCGCGTTACTGGCCAAGCCGTTATGGGAAGCTCTCGGGGAGCAGAACAAGCAGGTCCAGTGGGGCTCTGCTCTGTGCTTGGTCGCACTGGTGCGCAATGCGCCTCGCCCTCCTCCTTCTATTTGTCTCCGGATGTTGACCCGCACCACTAAGTTGCTCCACAATCCTCACTTTATGGCTAAACCTCCACTCATCGACCTCAACACAGCCATCCTAATCCAGGTCATAGAATTATCTTTATCTAACCATTATTTGGTTGTATATTAACTAATAGGCCATTTATCTTGTCACCGACTTGTCATTTTGGAAATGTTCTTTTGATTAATGGTTTCAGGCGGGGGGTGCTACTTCTCAAAACGTTCTGTCTCCGGCATTGGCCGGAATCTGTGAAGCGCTCAAGAACAGTGACTGGACAACGCGTAAAGCGGCTTCTGTTGCACTGGCTGAAATTGCTTCTGCTGGTGGCGGATCCTACCTGGGATCTTTGAAGGCTTCCTGTATTCGTTCTCTTGAATCATGCCGTTTTGACAGGGTTGGTGTTTTCAAATGTACGCTTTTTTTGTTTTCTAGCTGTATGATTTGAAATTGAAGGATGAATCCGTGGATGGGTCAGTTGATGTGCTCTTTGTATTTGTTTTCTTTTTAGGTGAAACCTGTTAGGGATGCGGCATTGTATGCACTGCAGAGCTGGAAAAGTCTTCCAGGGCCTGATGCTACCGAACCTTCTGAAAGTGGATCGTCCATAAAAGGTATTCTATTCTGCACTTATTCTTCCAGAGTATCAAAAATCCCACTTCTTTACCTTTCAGAGTAATTTTGGTCTTAAGTTACAGTGCAACATGCATCTTTGTCTTAAACACTTCTTGCCTTTCAATTGTTTCCAACACTCTTTTGGCCGACATTAGCGTACTTATTTGTTCTTTTTGGATCAACTCTTCTTGCAGCTAATCATATACTCCATGCAGAAAACTTCAGTCGAGAGGACTACAGTAATCTCACCAGCAACAGTGATTCTGTGGGGAAGGATGCCAAAGTGAAAAGATTTCTTTCAGAATCAACCAAAAGAAGGGTTCCTTTGTCAGCTAGAAAAACATCCTCAAACTATGGGGGAGATTGCCTTTCAAAAGCAGATGAGTGGAAAATTGAAGTTGTGGTTCCAAAAGTGCATAGGGTTTCAGAAACAGATCTCTGTGATGAGGAATCTGAGGGTAGTTCTGTGACTAAGGTATTAGAAAGAACAAGCACCGAGATCTCAAGTGCACTAAGGGCAGGATGTGAGTATCTATCACTTGATGACAAACAAGACTGTTTGTCTGAGTCCAACTTAGTTGCTGACAGTTTTGAGACCAAGTTTGTGACGGTTTCCGATAACGTGCTTGAGGGAGGGAGCTCATTGAAGCAGGCAGGACGAAATCAACAGTTTGCAGTCGAGGCAATTAATGATGAAGAAACCTTACATGCTGCAAAGTTACAAGATCGTAGAAGTCTTGATTCAACTGTCACAGATAGTAGTTACCAAATACTGAATGGTTCAGTATATTCGCAGGTAACTAGTGAAATGGCTTGCATCCGGAAACAGCTTCTAGAGATTGAGAACAAGCAGTCGAACATAATGGAAGTGTTACAGGTACAAATCTTCACTACCTGTGTATGTGTTGCCACTATAGAACCACTGCAGACAGTTAAGAGTTCACATAGACAGTATAAAGTTAGTAAGGATGCAGAACGTCACCTTATGCTACTCATACTAGTCTGTATAGTGTGGACTTTCTAGTTCCATTGACAGCTCCAGACACCCGCCTATTGTTCCTTGCTTGCTGTCTTGCACCATGAACCAACTGTTAAGTATTTCACTAGCTGGCATCGAGTAAATTGCTAGATCCCAGTTGACTTAAAGCAGTAGGAGAATCATATTACAGAGGCACTCGGTCCTAGAACTCAAAACAATTTCCGTTTTCTTCTAAATTTGTTTGCATCTTTTATCATTATTTGCCCATGAAAGAAATTGTCCTCACATTTTCCATACATCTTCCCTATATATTTTTTATATTTAAGCTTAGATGCGTGTTTTACTCCCATATTACGTCTTTCTACTATAGCTTGTCGAGGTATTGCTCAGCTACCATCTTGTTTTGCTGAAAGAGTATAGACAATATCACCCAGTTCTCTTTAACAAAGTTTATGCAACTTCCTCTGCAAATTTCTGACAGCATAGCATAATTTACAGGCACTTTCAGCGGGCATAACGGATAACTTGTGCATGTTACATTCCAAGGTGTCAGGTTTAGAGCATGAAATAGATAAAATAGTACACGTTCTCGTGGATACGAAACATTCTAATTCAGCGGTCTCCAAACTTATGAAGCAGAATCAAAGCATTTCTTCCCCTAGAAATTCTACATCAACTCCTAGATCATCCATAGATATTCGAAACAGACAACCTGTGTTGTTTTCTGCTAAGAATTCCAACATCAGCGAGGATAAGGCATTCAGCAAAAGCAGACCAGTAAACTCTAATAAAGAGGCTACAGATATGTGGGCTGATGTAACTTTAAAGTCCAGTATGAATACTACAGGGAATGAGATGCCAAAAATGTCCAGGCTAGGAGCATCCAATATGGGTCAGATGAGAAAAAATGATGTCTTTGCTTCAGTTTCTGGTGCCAATGCTAGACATGGTGGCGCAGAAAGCAAGAAATACTTGTGGCAACGTGTGAAATGCTATCTATCCGAAGGTGATCTAGACTCTGCATATGAGGAAGCTATCTGCTCAGGCGATGAGCTTCTTCTTCTTGAGCTTCTTGATACCACAGGTCCGGTACTGGAAAGTTTATCCCAAAAAACTGTCAGTGACCTTCTCTGTACCCTGGCGTCATACATCCAAGAGCATAGATTTATAGACCCCATAGTGCCTTGGTTGCGGCAGGCAAGTTTATAACTCTTGTATTTTATTTTATCGTTTATAAATTGCATGCTAGTTTTGACAACACCTAATTGCCCATCATTATATGCGAATACTTGTGTGTTCTTTTGGATCGCCAATTGGAAAGTTGCAAGAGCTAACCCTAAAATTGCATGTTCTTTTGCATCTTTCTTATTAGCTTCTCGGAGCTATTATCATATTTGTTGCAATACCGTGATGTTTGCAATTGCATCCATATTTTATAAAATTCTTCCTGTAGGTGGTGGACTTGAGCAAGATTCACGGACCTGATTACCTAGTTCTATCTGCGAAGGCAAGAAGAGAGTTCTATTCTGCTATCCAAGAGGTTGTGAATATGGAATTCTCTAATCCTGCAGAGCGAAGATCGATCTGTCAACTTGCCATGAAGTTGCACCAGCTATGGGGTTAGTCACCTTCACTTAAGAATCCTCATTTACGGACATTTTTTATATGCCCAGCCTTTAGTGGAAACTGTACTTCCCAATGTCATAAGAAGAAAAACTATACATCAGAACCCAAATTTTAACAATTGCAACACATATCTCACATCATGAAATCCTGGAAGAAATATGCTGAGAGTTGAAGTTTCGTACAGGAGAACTAAAGTCATAGGATGGCATACATAGTATTATATAAATTGGGCATATGAGTATGGGTTTTTTGTATCATATTTTAATGGTCTTTTCAAAAATAGGTATATACATTGTATCATTTTCCATGTAGTTTAATAAGACTTTCAGCAATTAATCATTGGTTATCATTGTTTCTGAAGGCAAGAGCTGATATGTTTAGACCGCAAGTGTGGCTTTCATCGCTTCTGGATTGAAAAATTTGATCGACGTAGGGCTCAGCTTCTTGTTGCTTTAGGGCGTTTTCATGTCTCGGCCCCAGCTGCGGCTGCAAAGAATTCACGAAAAACTTGATTTACAGTAACTGGAAGGCGTCTTATCCTGTCGTGATGCACCAAAAGTAAGCCTATTGAGGATTACTATGTGCTTTGAAGCCCTCTCTCGAAGAATTGATACTCACGCCTGCAAGTTGTATGTGGAGGATTGTCTCGTTATTGTTAAAATCTTTTTTTTTTTTATGATGAGAAATATCTTTTTGTCAAATCCTCAATTCAGTATTTGTGCTTCATCTTTTATGCTTTAAGCTTCGCTGGAAGTGATTTTGGCGTCTTATTGTGCAAGCTCCTACTCTTTGGGATCTTCAGCACTTTGTGAAACTAAAAGGAGGAATAGGTGGAGCGAAGTAAAATATGATCAATCAAGCAGCCCGCCCATACTCTTAAGAATAAATGGCGTGGCAGGGTTTCAGATCATGGAGAATTTGGAGGAAAGGCAACATAGACTGGTGAAAGATTTTGTGGACCAATGCCTAGGACCATATGTGGAAGAATTCTGGCATCTTTTTAACTTAACTTTTGGAAAATTAATAAAGTAGTTAAAAATAAATTGCGATTTAAAATTAAAATTGATTTTAAGCCACAAGCAAAATAAAATCACTTCTTATTGTTAACTTATGCTGACACAACACATTGGACATCACTGGGTTCATCAAGAAATACACTTACACTTTTATTTCAACATTTTCTTTTTGTTTCTTTCAATTCTTAGCATAGATAATCCTCAACCAAACACTAAAGGGAACAAGGAAAATGATAAGGCGATCCCTTCCCTTTGAACATCAACCTGAAAGAAGACACTGCTAAAGTGGCGTGCAGTGCGCGTGACCGTCAATATGTTGCCTCATTTGGAAGAAAATTGTAGATCTGTTTTTTTTTTTAGAAAAAAGAATTACAACGTAAACTTCGTGCAGCTTCTGCCAATTGATATCTTGATCTACCAATATTACAGAAAATAAGCCTCATCTTGTGCAAGTTAAACTGGCATATCATTTATAGCGCATAAAAGAACATAAACACTCGTGCATCAACAGCAATTTTGTTCCGAGAACTAAAATCCCACCAGCAGGAGCACAACAATTGATCATCAAAACATCAGATGGATGGACATGTTGATCCATTTCTTACAATTTCAACTTCCATCCACACCTGTACTGGTCTCACCGCAGAAGTCGGTGTCTCACTTGACCTGACGCCTCCATTGATCAGGAGATGGAGTCTAAAACATCAGAACTAGCCGGCGACTCACTTATGCTTCTTCCACTGCAGGTTTGCTCCTTTGTTCCTCCCCTTCTTTACTACTTCTAGCAGGATTTCTTCCCTTCGTGGAATGTGAAGGATCCTGATAAAGTGTGACGCCTTTCCCCTCATTTTCAAGGACCTGCTCTTCACCTGTTGTCTGAATACTCTCAAGTAATTCAACCACCTGATTCATTAGAGGTCTGCCTTTTGGATTCTGGCTAAGGCATTGGTAAGCCAGAGTGGTTACTTTCGTTGCAGCTTTGGTTGAATACTGTCCATCCATTCTAGGATCTAAGATCCTCAGAACCTTCTTATTGTGGTTCAGAAGTGGGCGGGCCCACTCCACCAGGTTGTGTTCCCGACTTGGCCTGCTCTTATCCAGTGCTCTTCTTCCAAGAAGCAATTCAAGCAGTACTACTCCGAAGCCATAAACATCACTCCTTGCAGTTAAATGACCTAGTCAGACAAATTTAGCACAACCCAAAATATTAGTCTTCTTTTCTCAGTGATATAAACATAAGCAGGCACATTATTGTCTGCACTTCTCTTTATATTAATCTTTTCCTGTATCAAAGAGAGTATAGACAAATAACAAAAAAAAAAAACAGATCAACTTTCTAGTATGTTTTATCTCTTTACCTCCTCTCCATCAAAATTTTCACTGACCCAAAAAATAAAACAAAAAACTTAAAATTACCCAGTTCTCCTGTCTTTATATTTACCAATTTGTTCAAGTTCTCAACCAATGCTTATATACCAGAAAAAGTAATCAACGAAATGAATTTTTAGAATTTCATTCAATCCCAGTGTTGCAGTAATAAGATAATGTTTTGTTTGCAGTAAGGACTCTTCTGGTGTAGGATATGTTTCTCAAATATTTAGAACTGATGTGGCAGCCTACATAGTGACTTGCATGATAATTTTACTAAACCAATGGCCTGAAAAGTCTACAAGTATCTCCTAGCACCTCTGAAAAGTCTACAAAAACTGATGTGGCAGCATTACTTGTTTAAAGTTTGCAGCTAGTACCTCTGGCAGTATCTTTTGAAGTTACCACCTTAAAACAGTGCAAAATTTTGCTAGGAACTCACCAGTCATTACGTATTCAGGAGCAGCATAACCATATGTGCCCATCACCCGTGTCGAAACATGAGTCTGGTCTCCCATTGGTCCATCTTTTGCTAGCCCAAAATCCGAAAGCTTTGCATTAAAGTCCTGGAGATTTATTACAGCTTTAGCAAAAGAAATAAAAGAAGCTTAAAGCATACTTCATTGGTGTTGCAGATTTGATCAATTTTTTTCAGGATTTACTATACATTGACACTCATTTTCATATCTTGAGGCACTTTGGAATCAGAAATTTGCTTCGACATCCAAGAATGGAAATGAGTTTTCGGCAAGCATCAGATTTTTTATTACATAAACAGGGACTTATAAAACAAGAAGACACTCGATTCAGATATACAAAACAATGAACCCTATAATCAACACCATAAGCGAGGAATTTCGTGGCAATCGACATCTAACAATTCACTGACAACTAACCTCATCTAGTAAGATGTTTGACGTCTTGAAGTCTCGGTATATGACTGATCTCTCTGCACCATGAAGAAAAGCAAGTCCTTTTGCTGCATGTAAAGCAATCTTCATTCTTTTCGACCATGTCAAAGTACAACCAACTCCTGTCAACCACAAACAAATAGGAAGAATTAGAAACAGCATAAAACATTTCCTGATAACATTCACAATATTCTAATTACTGCAAGAAACTGTCTTCCATTGTCTGAAGTCATCGAGAGAAAGGTAATTACGTGCCAATAATCATAGATCACCAAGTAAAATATGGAACCACTTTCAGCTTTTATGAATTTGTCATAGTTACTTGCATAACCAAAGATGGTGGTGAATCTAAGAAGTCGACTGATGATTAACAAAACAATGATTTAAGTCTTCAAGACTTAATATCTGCCTCTGGTTTAGATAAACCCAAAGAGAAATAGATGACATCAGAAAGTCCTATAACAATGAATCATTGACAACCAAGGAAAATCTTCTATCACCTCATTTCTTTTCCAGTTAGCTTATGTTTTGTCCCCAACCAGTATTTTATCAAATTCAAAAGCCAAAAACTTTCACACAATATAGTCTGTCATTTGAATTTTACTAACAAAAGCTTAACTTTTACTGTTTTGCCTGTTGTTGCATATTAATTCTTTAACCTCCTTTCACTATATATTCAACAATGACGGTAAAAGATTTTCGCTGTCCACTCTAATAGTGTTCTTGAATAGCCGCATCATAACGATGATTGCATAATGCAAATGGCACCAAACAACTTCTCATTTTGATCTCAAATCCATCCATGTGATGACTGGTCCACCAAGAGGTATTCTCCTCTTTGGGTTGACATTATGCCAAAGCCCTTACAGATTTCCTGAAAGATGCCTCTAGGTGGGAGACGTAGTGCCCAGTGCTTGTAAGCTACTTCCTCGACCCCTAGCAGATGTGGGATTGTTTGCTATAATCAAAGCCTCTCTAAGTCAACGGGCTAGGAGGCCTGAGAGCACATACCTCACAATCCCACAACAGTGCACTGAGGATGTCTTTTGTTCACCCTCAAGAACTGTCCAGGCCCTATATAGGGTTTTTTTCCATTTGAGGAGAAGGGTGGCACCTATTGCTTTCACTACATGAGATCTCAACTAATATCCCATATGTCCATGAAAACTAACTGGGACAATAAACTATTTCTACAAACCAAAATTCTTCTATCAACATAGAATACTTAGATTGGGTCCATTCCAGTGAGATTAGAGAAACAAACTACAGAAATGTCAACTGGTGAACAAGAGAATCCAGTGTAGAACAGACAGTTTGATGAACTAAACCCCTGATTTGCGGCGGGATCCAGTGGGGTGTCATTCAATGTAAGCATACCCATGCATTTATGCACAAAAGCATCGTCCCCATTACTGAGACCCTATAGGTTGTTTAAGAGCACCACCAATGGCAGCAAAAGTTCACTCGATTTTAGTAGACACAATGTGACTAGTAGCTTTATGTGCGAGCGGATGCAGACAAGAAAGCTTAAATGTACTCTTTCAGCTATTTGAATTGAACTTCTGGAAAACCAAATGTGCAACTGGTCGCAAAATTTTTCTGTTTAGAGCAATTATAGGCTAGCTTAGCCCGAGTTTAATGCACTACCATTTTGCTTTCCATTACATAATATGTACCATTGGCATATCAAGCACAATGGTTATGAGCTTCACAAAAGATTATCTTTTAAAAGTAGTCAGTGTTTCAAATTGTAATAAGCCACTTACTACGAAAAAGATGTTTTTCTAGGCTCCCACTTGCCATGTACTCATAGACCAATAACCTGTGCTCATCTTCACAACAAAATCCAATGAGCTTCACAAGATTTGGGTGACTAAGTTGACCTAAATAGTTGACTTCCGCCTGCAAAATAAACAGCAAAAACCAAAACAATAAGCATACCCTTTTTTCAACCTGATAGTTAAAATCTGAATACAAGCTTGATATGCCAATCAACTAGAATCCACAGCAGCTTTATGTAACACTAGAAATTTCTGATACAACAATCCTAGAAGATAATGTCAATAAGAAGCAAGGCCATTCCCATATCTTACTAAATTGGTACCATTCTTGTTACAATTATGGAAGGATAATCCAAACAATTAAACAAATCCTTGGATAATATTCATATAAAATAAGCGTCCTCAGAGAAGTCTTATTAGAACTTTGTTTCATTGCATTAAGATCCATGGCTAGCAAAGATATTTAGCCAGCTCTTATTAACTGTTGGAAGCTATTCTCCCAAACGTTAAGTATCAGCTACGCAGAGAAATAAGCCATGTAAGAGAATGCACGCTTGGTTGCAACCCTTCCAGAGGAATGTCACAGAGCATTGCAACACTAATTTGGAAGAAAGTAGACCATCTGTTGTCATTTCATTTGTCCATGCAAGAAAAGTAGTGCAATGACTATCTTTTTGTACAAACAAGAAAGTTTAAGAATGTTGCAAGATTTTATTGAGAAGCCATATATGGAATTCAACTAGCATGTGTCAAAACTTTTTGCCATTATGTCTATATGCAAACTTATAAGATTTCCAATTTTGTAGTAAGATGTGTCGTTCCCACTCACAGTCCAAGAATAGTAAGTTTTTATGGGGGAAACTGATTTCAAATACTACATGGTAAGATTAAATGATAGAGATTTCAGACAATTTTTTGCATGCGATTCTGCCACCCATGATAAATTTTGTTGCTCAAGATAGGAATATCTGTCACTCAATGTTCTTCGATTCTCAAAGGAAGAATTGGTTTCAAGTTAATGAGGGCAAGCGTAAACTCAAGAGAAACATGCCAGTGAAATTGATAATTAATGCAAGTAAAAATGAGAGGAGAAAAGAAAGTGAAAGGGCAAATACCAGCCACTCTCTGTCTCCTTGCAAGCCATCAGGATTAAGCTCCTTGATGGCAACGCTTGTGGTGGGAAACCCTGGCCTTACATTCTCATCTATGACCCCTTTATAAACAACACCAAAGCCACCTTCACCGAGGATAAAATCTGGTCTGAAATGTTTGGTGGCCAAGG
Source organism: Turnera subulata (assembly GCA_028386065.3). Taxonomy (NCBI): domain Eukaryota; kingdom Viridiplantae; phylum Streptophyta; class Magnoliopsida; order Malpighiales; family Passifloraceae; genus Turnera; species Turnera subulata. The sequence goes on along the minus strand of JAKUCV010003165.1, from coordinate 10,125 downwards.
TCATCTCCTCGTAGGTGAAGATATCAACATTAGTATATCCCGGATTACGGCGGAGATCAGTCACATTCTTGGGAACCGATGGTGTACGTTTCATTCCAACAGAATCCGGCATACTTAATTTAGTTGAAGACTTATCTGACTCATTCCCTGCTTCAAACCAACATCGCCAGAAACAACCAAAAGTAAAACGAATAAATAAAGAATCACGATTTACGTTACTTCCAAATCCACAAAATGAATGCGACCAACACACACATTACATGTTAGAATCACACTACACCACACCATGACTCCAGGAACAGCAGGAATATGAACAACTCAAATTAGAATAACTATCGGTGGACCTACATTATTGATACCATTTTACCAGGAAAAAGAAAGGAACCCCCCATTAAAGGAAAAAGCAGAAAAAGAAACAAAGTGGAGATTGATTTGGTGTCTAACCTTGGTCCTTTAAAGAAGAAGAAAAGGTGCTTCGCTGGTTTTCAATGCTAAAACAAGCCCCCATGAAAACCCTTTGACTTATATGTGAAGATGTCTTCTCATCTTCCCCTGTTCCTTGTTGACTCTGTCTGTTTTCATCAACCCCCCTGCATCATTGTCCCTACCCCCAAAACAACATAAAGGTAAATGCTTTTCCAGAATACCGATCTGGGTTCTACCCAAATCTTCTTCTTCTTCTTTAGAAAAAAAGGGGTTTACCAGGGAATTTTTGAAGGGAAAACGACCCAACAATGAACAAAGGAACCAACCCAACGTTGGCAGACGAGGAAGCAGCAGCAGAGAGAGTCAAGGATGTTGCAATGACCAGAGAAGAGAGATTGGTTATTAGGACAATGAAGATTGGACTTTTCCTTCGGAAAAAAAATAAAAAAAGACAACAAAACGAAAGATACGAGAGAGGAGGAGAGAGAGAATGTGAAAGAACTGAGAGAATGATTGATCCGGTTGATGATGAAAAAGAAAAAAAAAAAGGAAAGAAAAAAAACTGTGAAACGACAAAAAGGAAAAAAAATTAAAAGCAAAGGAGTTAAGGTGGTTTTATGGTAAAAACGAAAATGAATGAATGGAATTGGAAGGTTTTTGAAAGAACGAACAGCCGCCAAAAACGCCAAACTTAGCGGACCCCTCTCCTCCTCAACATTCCCGTACTCTTTCACTCTCTTTCTTTTGTCTCTACTCTCCCCAAAACTAACGCGTTGTTTTAAAAGCAAAAGACAAATCCGAAATTCCACTTGTTGTACATTTATTATTTCTTGGTGGACGGTCTCCGCTGACTTTTCTTTTTTGTTTATAAACAAAATAACTAATAAATAAAATTAACATTAGCAATCATATTCAAGTGATGCTAATTGTTACTTCTAATCATTCATAAACTATGTCCGGCTCATGAATTTGCAAAGCATAGATGCATTGCAACCGAAGATTGATTGATATAGCCTACACTTAATCATATTACAACAGCTCCATGACAAACTTGGTTGGCTTAAGAACGGGGAGAAATGAACCATTCCACCTCTGTGCCCTACACGTTATCAAATTTTAACTACTATGACAATACCTACTTCAATTAGTTTTCCTTCAACCATAATTCTTGTTTATGGTGCATGAGGCACTCTGCTCATGGAGGAGAACTACACACAAACCGCATTGACAAGCTAGAATCTGTTTTTCGGGATGGCTCCGGTGACAAATTGTTGTTTTTTTGCTTCAATATGAGGAAATGGAGACTGACCAGGCAGAAGGGATGTGCTAACATGTAAATGAATCACATCTGATCACTATGATGCCTATTTATTTGCATGAGAAGCAAGAATAACGCAGAGAACAGAACTGAGGAGCTAAATGTAAGAAATGCAACACAGACTTGGACACAATGCCGCTCCAACAAGCAAGAGGCGACCACACAAGTGCACGGTAAATTTATTAAAATCTAAAAAAAAATGGAGTAAAAGTCAATATTCACTAATTTAATAAGAGCTTTTGTTGTACAGAAAGCCAAGAAGAAAGAAAAGAAAAAAGATGAAGAGGGGTGAGGGCAAATGAGAAGGGGAATTTGACAATGATTAGTAGGACTTGGTAATGATGGTTTTCTTTTTCTTGTGTTCGGAGATATGAAGGATATGATATTCAAATTACTACCTTGCCAACACTTTTTTTTTTTGATCCAAATGCATATCTTCATTAACTACTTCTTACGATAAACTAGCATTACAAACTAAGGTTCCCCTTCTATCCCCCTCCAGGAGATTTTCGACCACTACAGGTGGTGAGTACAACATATGTGGACCAAAATCAAAATCTAAGGCTAACTCTGCCAATTTGTCAGCAACTGTGTTGGCATTCCTATACACATGTACAAGAACCACAGTCCAGCTTCTAGCCAACAAATTGCGGATTTCCCAGACTATATCATCCAGTACAATAGTCGGGTCAGGTGCCCTTGTCAACCATTCCACCACCGCCAATGCGTCCGTTTCCACAATCAAATGACGGCAGTTGGAATCCACGCCAACTGCAATCCAAAAAATATTCCCCAGAGTTCCGCTTTAACGGGTACGCATGATCCCAGATTCAAACAAAATCCGGTGATCCACTTTGCATTGTGATCCCGTAATAGCCCTCCAGCTGATGCTCTATTATCTGGGGCCTTAACTGCCCCATCAGTGTTAAGCTTCCACCAGCCCCTGTTAGGAGGATGCCAGCATTGATGGGATGGATGGGGAGTTTGGACAATGCGACTTCTAGCCTGTGCTGTAGTACTATGCTTTATCTCCTCCACCATCATTCTGATTTGCCTTACTGGGTTTGGGACTGCCTCTGCCTCCTCTTCAAAAACTTTGTGATTCCTCCATGTCCAAAGTTTCCAGCAAGTCACTCGGAAGAGAATCATCCAATTCGGGTCATGCGATGACATGTGTTTGGGCTGCACCATGCTCCTCCTAACCCATTCCTTAATATCTGTCTCTCGGAAGAACTCCTCCCGGTCACCACTGTGAATTAAGTCTGCCCATATATCCCGGGCAGCAGCACAGTCTCGCACCATGTGTAGGCTGGTTTCCGCCTCCAAGCCACATATAGGACATGTGTCTTCTGCTGCAATGTGTCGTATCATTCTGGAATGGTTTGTGAGCAATTTATCTTGGGTCAACAGCCACATATAAGAAGCTACTCGGAGTGGTCCCTTCCAAGTCCAAATTGATTGCCACAGCTTGTCCTCTAAACCCCAGTTCTGCTCCTCTTGTTCCCTATAAGCAGACTTAGCAGTGAATTCTCCTTTACTCTCCAGCATCCATTTAACCTGGTCATCCCCTCTCCTTTCACTCGGCGGCCTTATTGCCCATAAATGTCTCCAAACTCTCTTATCCAGATAAGGTGTGATGTTTTCCCAGTCCCACTCACCATCGTCGCTGACAAGGTCCTCGACAACAAGGTTTTGTAGATCCACAGGAACAGTCTGTATAGCTTGATCCAATAGCCTGCATTGGTGATCAATCCATATGTCTTTCCAAAACCTAACACGCCTTCCATTACCTACAGACCATCCAAGGGAATTAATAAAGCACGGCCAAACTTTGCACAGGGCCCTCCATAAGTTGGATCCGTTCAGCTCCTTCACAGCAGTAGGGACCCGCTCATCTGTTCTCCAATACTTAGCCCTAACGACTTGGGTCCAGAGTGCATTCGGGTTAGAGATCAGTCTCCAAGCCATTTTCAATATCATTGTATCGTTCACCACTCTCATTTTGTGTAGCCCTAGCCCACCATATTCTTTAGGCTTGCAAATAGACTCCCAACTCACAAGGTGCATCTTGTGCTGTTGACCCTCACTGCCCCAAATAAACCTCCTCACCACTTCATCCAATTTGTCACATACTCCCCTAGGGATCCTTGCTGTCTGCATAGTATATATTGGCAATGCTGATAAAACAGACTTTGCCAATGTGACTCGGCCAGCAAGCGACAATTGGTTTGCCCTCCATCCCGAGAGCTTGTTCTTTGCTTTATCAATCAAGTAACTATAGGTGTTACGGGTTACCCTTTTGTGTATTAGAGGCACTCCAAGATACCGCTCCAAATCAGTTGTGAGCCTGACACCAAGGTCCTGGCTTATTTGTTTCGCAGCCCGTCGAGGGATTTTGTTAGAGACACAGACCCGAGTCTTTTGTTTGCTAATCCTTTGCCCTGATGTGTCACAAAACTCCTCTAGAAATTCATTAATCACCTTTGCTTGTGATCTTGTTGCCTTAGAAAACAGCACCAGATCGTCTGCAAAAAATAGGTGAGATAATGGAGGTCCATTTCTGCCTAGTGAAATTGCTTCCCACCTACCTTCATCTACTTTGGCTTGATGAGTTGACCCAATCTCTCCATACAAAGCACAAATATATACGGTGAGAGTGGGTCGCCTTGTCTTATGCCACACGAAGGTAGAAACACATCTCCCACTTCACTGCCCTAAATCACTTGCATGGAGGCCGTGGTAATGCATTTCATGATTATGTCTCTTAGAGCTGCAGGGAAACCAATGTCCTCCAACGTTTCAGCAATAAAATCCCACCTCAGCCTGTCATAGGCCTTTTCCAAATCGACTTTAATTGCCATAAGCCCCCCCTCTCCTTGTTTCCTCCGCATGCTATGGATTGCTTCTTGTACAATCACTATGTTGTCCACTATTTGTCTACCAGGCACGAAACTGCTTTGGTTTTGGGCTACTAATTCAGGTAAGAATGATTTGATGCGATTTACAATCACTTTGCTGACTATCTTGTAATTAACATTACACAATCCTATTGGGCGGAATTGCGTGATGTTAATTGGCTTGGCAACTTTGGAAATGAGGCATATTAAGGTCTTGTTGATCTTTGCATCCCAGTGACCATCCTCCACTACATCCTTCACGAATTGGTGGCAACTATTTGCCACCTGACTCCACTGGGATTGGTAAAACAATGCATTCAGTCCATCAGTGCCTGGGGCTTTCAATGGGCCCATTTGGAAAACACTATCCTTGACTTCATTAGGATGGATAGGGTCCGCCAAAGATTGCCATCTTTCTGGGTCAATTTTAGGAAATCGACCCAATGGTATCTGGGTGTGCGGCTTTTTTCCCTCCTCACAGAACAACTGCTTAAAATAGTTGGTGGCGATATGTTGGAGTACTGTCTGGTCTGATTGAACGATCCCCTGCTCATCTTGCAGTTCAGTAATTTTGTTCTTTCTTCTCCTTCCTACTATGGTTGCATGGAAGTATGATGTATTTCTGTCCCCTGCTTGGATCCATTTACATTTGGCTTTTTGCGCCCAAAGTATTTCCTCTTGCATGAGTACACTGTCCAATTCCATTTGTAGTTCTACTTCAAGTTTTGAGAGATAGTTGGATGGATATTGCTCTAATGCTCTTTGAATGCCCCCGATTCTTGCCAGCAGACTTCTTTTCCGCCGGTGTATGTTGCCAAACACCCCCCGGTTCCACAATTGTGCTTTCTCCATAAACCTCTGCACCGCATCAGGAAGTTTCTGTGTATCATCCCATTCCCTCTTGACAAAGGCCTCAAAATCTTCATGCATTAGCCACGCAGCCAAAAACTTGACATGCTTTGTGGAGGTTTGTTTGACTTCTTCTCCATCCAATCTGAGGAGTATTGGATTGTGATCAGAACAGATTCTAGTGAGATGCTTCACCTTTGCGTTGGGGAAGAGAAGGAGTCCTCTGCTATTGCATAGAGCTCTGTCTATTCTCGCCAACTTGCCACCACTCTTCCACGTGAACTTAGCCCCTACAAACCCCAAATCGTGTAGCTCTGCTCTGAAAATGCAATCCATGAAGGGCTTGTTTGCTACCCCATTTCGTCCTCTGTTGTCTCTTCTTTCCATCCCATCCAAGATGGCATTAAAATCGCCAATAAGGACCCACGGCTCATCGATTACCGGTGCTAGAGCTTCCACATTCTGCCACAAAAATCGCCGCCATTTTTCCTGGGGGCTTCCGTATACTGCGGTAACAAGGATTGATATGTTGTTTGTTGTCGCCTTGAAGTGTATAAATTGTGGATGACAAGCCACAATCGCCACATCCAGCACGGCAGCATTCCAGAGTACCCAGATACCTCCAGCAAAACCCCGGGCCTCAACTCGATGTGAGCTTGAAAACCCGAGTTGTCTAATCCTTCTTCCCGCTTTTCTTCCACTTATTCTGGGCTCTACAACCACTAATATATCGGGTTTATTCTCCCTACACAGTTCCAAGCATGCATTTCTAAACTGCCAACACTTTTTTCCCACACCTCGCCTCGATTATCCAAAAGTTTTCAGTGATACGTTTGACCTTTCCGACTCTAGCCAATCAAAACACTGCATGCTTTTCTAATTTCCCATCCAGCCCGACTATCTTTATAGGAAAAACAGCAACCACTGCTCCATGTAAAAATATCTCCCTGCAAACACAAACACTCGAGATTGTCCAATTTTCATCCATGAATTTGCCACTTCTACTATATGCTATAGAAAACATTAAGCGCGGGCGTCTAGGATTATCAAAAAAATACTAATACCAATGCTTATTAAAAATACATGTATTAAATTTATTGGGTAGACATATGCAAAACTAATACCTGCGAAAGAAAAGTGGGAAAGAAAATTAAGAATACATAAAGTTCTACACTAAATAAAATTATTTTATAAGGTGTAGACTAAAAAGAAAAAATTCAACATTTGTAGGTGAGAAGGAAGAAAATGCGTACAATGTCTACGGGGTATTTTTTTACCATAAAAAAAACTATATGTTTCAATATTAATTTTTTGGTGAAAAAGGAGGGCTAAAGCCCTTATATATTACTTAAACATGTTACAGCAAAGCGGGTAGAAGAACACCCTAACATATCAGCAAACAGAAGTTGTTGAACACAATCAGGAGGTTCTGGAAGAACAAAACATCCCGCCGGCCAAGAATGAGCCAAGGATCCACAACTTGATTTGCTTCTCGTAGAGTGAAGGATATGTTAACCTCCCACCCACGCCGGAGGAGTTCCCGCACATTCTGTAGCAGCTGGCCGTCTAACTCTGGTATACCAACTCTGTCTCGTAGTAGGGAGACCACAAGGAGATTATCCAACTCCAACTGAACAGTGCGATATCCATGCTGCCATGCGATTGAGAGGCCCGCCCAAACAGCCGCGAACTCAGCATGTAACACCGAACATGGTCCAAGATTATATCCATATCCCACCAACCAATTACCAGTGACATCTCGAATGACCCATCCAGCACTTGCAAAGCCTTCAAAAGATCAGGATCCATCCGTATTCACCTTAACCCAGCCAGCATTCGGCGATTGCCACGCCACCTGAAGCCATTGCCGGCGCCCCTGGAACGCCCCTCCCTTATCAAAAGCAAAGTTTGCCGTCTGCAACTCCACCAACCGAGCAGGGATTACCTGAAGCAGGCCAACAGAGGAAGAACGAGCCCCTTCAAATACAACAAGATTCCTATCCAGCCAAATAGCATGTGCAGCCACGCCAAACACCACATCCCAAGGAACCTGGACCATGTCGCTAGTGAAGCGCTTATTAAGATTAGCCTCACACCATCGAGAAAGATCCAGCTGAAAGAAATGGCCCCATACTGAAGAGCTCAGTAGTCGCGTCCAGACATTCTGTACCACAGGGCAGTCCCGGAGCGTGTGAAGCACTGTCTCAGAGGCACACCGACAACGTGGGCATTGACTAGAACCAGCAAGATGACGACGATGCCTCTGTGCATTAGTGAGTAACTGATTATGAGCAACCAACCAGAGAAACACACGGACTCGCTGTGGAGCTTTAAGATGCCAGAGTTTCTTCCACATCCCCTGCATGGGATCCCAATCCTCCGAGCAAAGAATTTTATAAGCTGAAGCCACAGAAAACATCCCATTAGCACATCCCTCCCAAACCGCCACATCAGCTCCAGCTAAGAGGTGAGGAGTCGGCAACCCCACAATGGTCATGCACACACCAGCAGGCAATAAGTGACTAAATAGCTCCCATCGCTAATTACCTGCATGGTCAACATAATCAGCAACCGGGCTCTCCAAGAGAGCTGGAGATAAAGGGCCAGTCGCTAAAGCCGACAACACACCCAACTCTACAATCCACACATCCGACCAGAAACGAATTGTTCGTCCGTCACCAACACTCCAAACAATGCCGGGAAGGACTCAATTTACTGTAACTTCCATGAGTTCTTCATATTTACTGTAATGTCTTAGCCTTTAACTTCCATGAGTTCTTCATGTATCCAAGGATCCTCCTCTCTTTTTTTTTTTCCAGGATTTTGAGAAGAAGTGAAGTGAGAGAGAGAGAGTATGACATATCTATTACACACTATTATACTAACTTCTTCAAATCACATAGCTGTTTTGGGTACATAGCAAATATAAAGCAAAGATCAACACAAACAAACTTGATATATGTACATATCAATTTGACGATTTCTTTTATTTTTATCAACTTGAAAAAAATTTTCAAGTAGGATCAGATCTCTCTACTTTTTTTTCCTACCCACTGAAGTGAGGGATAATGACTCCGCGAGTCCTATATCTTTTCCTCAAATCTCATTTGAGTCCTAAAAAAGAAAAACGCCTATTTCGAGTCCTATAACGTTTAAAAAGAACACCGAACGAGTCCCCGTCCATATTTCCGTCATTTTTTCGTTATCTTTGACTTTTCTAGGTCCACATCAGATCCACCTCACTGACAAGGATAGTATGCCACGTGGACTACCACATCAGACACTTAACAAACAAATTTTTAATCCCTTTAAAAAAAAAATAATAACCTTGTTGAAAATAATGTTTTGCTAACATCTCTTTATCTCATTCAGGTTTTGATAATGACAAATCAACCTTGTATTAAGATGATCATTATTATGGACCAAAAAGAAATAATCAAGACCAAGCCTTATGACATCAAAGAGTTCAAGAATGGATGTGACAAGATCAAGCAAGAAGAAAAAGTTGAGTTAGGAACTCAATTTTGTACAAGGTTAAACATTCAATGTCTCTAAGTTATTGACTCAAACATAATCACTTTTATTCTTGCATCAATTTGATTTTATTTCAATCATATTTGTCTTCCGAGCCATGAACATCGATGTTCCAATATTGAACATCGATGTCCTGCATTGAAACCAAGCTTTCGAGAAGGTTTCTAAGCTTTGAACATCGATGTCCAATATTTGAACATCGATGTCCTGCACTAAAATAATTTTTCCACAAGTAGGCAGTAGTTTATAACATCGATGTTCCATTATTTGAACATCGATGTCCTCATGACCGTTACGCTTAAAAATGGCTTTGAAGAGTTTGAACATCGATGTCCTTGTTCATAACATCGATGCCCTATTGAATCTGGTTTTAAGATTGTTTTGGGAATGTCCAAAACATCGATGTTCAGCTGTGGAACATCGATGTTATGTGGTCTCGGGTCTTGGACAATATCTTGTGGAACATCTATGTCCTTCTGGCCAACATCGATGTTCTAGTGACCGTTAGCCCAATAATTCATATTTGCTGGCCAGGACATCGATGTCCAAATTTAGAACATCGATGTCCTTGTGACCGTTGGACCTATAATGCATATTCAAGGTAAGAACATCGATGTCCTAGATGTTGGGCAGACACACTTATTACCTTCCCATGACAATTTGTCTAAAGATGTTTTGATTTGTTTCCCCAACAGTCATATAAGCTTTTAGACATATAAATAGAGCATTTTACACCTCTGATGATTCCGGGATTGACTCTCTACAATTTCAAGCATTCTTTGTTATACATACATATCATTTTTGAGCCAATATCATTGAGAATTGAGAGTTGCCTTATAGAGCTTACTTTGTGTACTCATACCTACTCTTGGAGAGAGTTTTTGCTTTGAGTGACTCAATTATAATCACACACCTTGAGGGAGGATTATTCCCTTGTAGTGAATTCATAGGAAGAGGGTCTTCTTTCTGTGGGAAAAGTCTTGAAGTGTTGAACCTTCAAGCAGGAGTTGTAAACGGTTTGTTAAGCACCCGGAAGCTTAACGGTGATAGTGGAATCTTCGAGAGAGTCTCTTGGAGGACTGGATTAGCCACACGGGTTGT
>JAKUCV010003164.1:27931-49717 GCA_028386065.3 Turnera subulata | reverse complement strand
GACTCATTGGATGGAATGGTACCTGAAGTTATGTGAATCCCAGCCTTTTAGATTGGAGATGTGGGACAGAGCATCTTTCCATCTCTTTGCCTTGATGTTCATATCTGATTTTGCTTGGACCTTGATGAATGCTTTCCCGAAATCACCCTGCAGCTCTTGAACGTGGGTTGGATCCACTCCGTAGAAGACTGGTAAGACTGTGTATTGGTTCAATGGATGATGAGTTTGCATGATGCACTGCTCATGGATTTGGACAAGCTCATCCAGGCACCAGGGAGAATCTGCATAGTTCTTGGAGAAGATCACCACAGAGATGTTGGATTCTTGGATTCTTTGTAATAGAACGGGCGAGATATCATCTCCTCCAACAAGACCCTCCTCGTCCAGGAACACCTCGATTCCCAGCTTGGCGCACAGAGCTTCTTTGAGATTGTTAGTAAAACCAAAGCGGGTATCACAACCCCTAAAGCTGAGGAACACATCGTACTTCTTCATGAGGCCATCATCATCATCTTCATTGCAGCTGGTTACAGCAGTACCAGTACTACTGGATGAAGGAGAAGAAGACTCAGATGAAGATCCCATAATCTTTCTGAATATGGTGCTGCGACGCCAGACGAGACCATAGATGAAGATAAACATGAAGAAGAAACCATAACTGAAGTTGAGGAAAATATCATCCTTCTTCTCCATAACTAGAGAGAGTGTTGGATCTGAATTATGAAGATTGAAGACCACAAAAGTTTGAATTATAATAGTGTTAGTTGAATAACACTATTATATAAATAAGGGCAGGCAGGCATGCCTTTACCTATACCTACGAAATGAAACAGAGGAATATTGCTGTCAACTTTACATCTAACAGAGGAATATTGCGGTCCCAATGTAGAATGTCACGAACAAGCCACCCAGTACAGGCAGTCCTGTTAATTAGAGGAATATTGCTGTCAACTGTACATCTAACAGATATCAGAAATTAACGTAAACCATATTGACACCATACCTTCAATTGTCAGAAACTGTGAGATTAACCAGTTGATGCCTGATGGTCCAATCACATAGCCAACTAGATTTGCGACCTTACACATTGAAAGATTATACCAAAAAGCAAACACTGATAAAGACCATGCAGAAGCAGGCATTTCTGTAATTCCTAAAGCAGAAAAAGCTTAGAAGAACATAAATATTTTAAAAAGCAAGGAGAACATAAATATTTTAAAAAGGATCCCTCTAGTCTACTCGTCCAAGGCTTTGAACTTGTTTGTGTCCAACTCTTCTATGTTATTTTGCTTCATGAAATTGACAATTGCCTCAAATTCATCCTGCCCCATTATGTATTGGTTGGTTTCTTCTTCTTCTTCTTCTTCTTGGTCTTCTAATTTCTCCAAATCATCAACGTTATCATCATCATTGTCGGCAAAGTTGAGATGGACCCCGGACTGGATGACCTGCGCGCCTGGGATTATTGCTTTTTCAAATCGTGCCCAGATTGCCCCATCCAAATAACCATGAAAATTCGGTTGGCATGAATATAATAGAGCACATGCTCTGCCTCAACTTCCACAGTTTGCATAGCTCCTATATATTTGCGGTGGAAGCGAACCCCAGACTCCCCCAAAACATAACAATCCCTTAAGATACGTCGCCGTCCTCCTCCTCCTTTACATTGGTACTCATGGTGATGTAGAAATGGGACCACAACAGAATAGGAAGAAGCAGAAGAAGAAGCTGAAGATCCGTTAATATTAGTAATGCTGCTGCTTTTGTATTCAAACCATTCTGGGATTTCATCCCCAGGGATCAAAAGCCTCATGCCGTTGCAATGATATGGTGGGACTACTCTCGAATCTATACCAGTACTCCTGCTGATCAAACTACTAGCATCCAACATGAAGCAATTTGCAAAGTTTAAATCGCAATCTTGCAAACTTTTGGCCATCGCAGATGATGAAACAGATGTAAGTGAAGTGCAGTTGGGGGCATCCAACTCCACCAGACCAGCAGGAAGATGTTGTATGCATCGGAGTCTCTTGCAATCTCTTAGATTAAGATATTCTAGTTTAGAAAGTCATTTGATGGCTTTGCCGCCAAAGTACTCAATACTGGTCCCACTTAAATCTAGTGTCCCAAGAGATACAAAAATGGAGAGAAGGTCCGGCAAACCCTTAAGGTTTAGACAACCACCGAGATAAAGCTCCTCAAGGCTCGTAAGATCACATATCACACATGATCAAAACATTAAAGCTGTTCTAGTTGAGACTAATTTTTTAATTAATTTGTTTCTAAAATTTATATAAAAGCATATATGGGTACATACCACATTATCTCCTTCCCACAGCTGTGTAAGGCTGCTCCCATGCATTTTAAGATGAACAAGGCTTTCTAGACTGAAATTCAATGCCAAAGACGGTGATGGATAGAGATCCCAGTGGAGTAGCCTAACAGTATTTGGAAGATATTCAAGCCCTTGCTGTGGAAGATGAAGCTTGGTGGGTTTCTTGTACCAGTCACCTTTAAAATAGAACCGAAGCAGCCTTAGATTGTCCATTTCCTCAAAGACTTTGGGACTTAATTGAATTGCACGGCTAACTTGGGACTTTGGGCCTTAGATTGACAAAGCTTCAACTCTTTCAGCTCCCTGATCATCATTCATTGTACAGAAAGCAAATGAACGTACGAGTAAATTAATTAGAAAAAGAAAACAAAATCAATCTAAAAGATGGACAAGTCATCATCGTTCGTACCTTTGGTTTGTTTAGCACTTGGAGTATATGCTCATAACGCCACAACCTGCTTCTTTTCCGAGGATCCCAACGATTTTCATCCAAAACAATACCCTCGCACATTTGTTGTATCAAGTCATGCATTCCTACTCTTTCCTCCTTGTTGCCACACACAGACACGGTGATAAGACACTTATCCTTAAGATGTTCGATTGCATACCTAGCATACTTAGCATCCAGAATTGCTTCAATGTTATGTGCAGACCACCCTTTAAAAACACAAGCAATATCCAAAAGTATTTGTTGCTCGTACCACCCCAGCCCATCATAACTTAGTTTTAGAACATTTTGAATGTCCTTATGAGGAGAGTCTTTCAATTTTCCCAATGCACTTTCCCAAGTTTCCTTATCCTTCTTGAACATATCGCAACCCAAGACTATAAGGGCCAAAGGGTTGCCATGGGCATAATTTACCACCTCATCGGATAGCGGTCTGAAACTTGGATCCATATTGATACCATTTCCTCCGAGTGCATGTGATGTGAAGAGTTGAAGAGAATCCTCATCTTCTAACTCCATAACCTCATATATGACATCGCATCGATGTTCAAGAACTTGTCTGTCCCTGCTTGTTACCATCACTCTGCTTCCGGGGCCAAATATTTGATGATCATCTCCTCCAATGAGTTGTTCCAATTGTAGGGAGCTGCTCACATCATCCACAACTATTAGAACTTTTCTTCTCTCAAGTCTTCGTGAATAGCCAAAAGACAACAAGTTTGGAGTTCCAACGTTGGAGAATGCCTTGTTTTCTGCTAAGGCCTTGTTTTCCCGTATTGATACTGTGGAATGATAAGGTCTTCGATAAGGTACGGACTCTACAGAGCGTACGCCTTTCTCGGGAGAATGCCCATGAATCGAAACTTTTTTCTTCTTTATGAACATATCTATAAGTTTCCTTATAATAGAGATACTTTTGTATTCTAGTTAGGATCCGCCTCTTTTATTTCTCATGGGATTCGCTATTACCTCCCCCTCCCTTTTTTTTTTCAAATATTCATTATTACTAATAATTCATTCAAAAATTAACGACGACCGGATTTCTTATCTTTCTTTTTGGCTTTTTCTGGATGTTCTAGGACATTTAAAGTAGGTGAAAATTCTCTTAATTTATGCCCTACCATATAATCTGATATATAAACAGGCAGATTCTCTTTTCCGTCATGGATAGCAATAGTATTCCCAATCATTGTAGGTATGATAGTGCATGCCCGAGACCAGGTTATTATTAATTTTTTTTCTTCCTTTTCGTTTAGTTTATTTATTTTTCTTTTTTAGTAAACGTGTCATAGTGAATTTCTCCCTTTTTTTTTTTGGATTTTAATTTTTTGAAAGGATGACGAAACAAATTGTATTTTCTTTCCTATTTCCGACGTCGACGAAAAATCAAATTTGCACTATATTTGTTCCCTTTTTGACTTCTTCTTCCAAGTGCAGGATAACCCCAAGGGGTGGCGGGTTTCTTTCTCCCAATTGGGGCCTTCCCCGCACCACCCCATGGGGATGGTCTACAGGGTTCATAGCTGGTCCTCTTACTCTAGGACGATTCCCTAGCCAACATTTATCTGCTCCCCACATTATGAAATTGTGCACCGAAGGGAGGAGCTGTATGAGATGAAAATCTCATGTACGGTTTTGGAGCGGAGATTCTTGGAATCGAAGTGGACTCTAGAGTTACTCCTAATTGAGTTGAGAAATTCAACTTGATCAATTATTTTATAGATCATTCGACAAAGACTTTTCAATTCTATTTCAGAATTCTTTGAAATGGAATTAAAAAACAATCTTCATTTCGAAATTCTATGAGAGTCGGATTAGGATGGAATCATTTATTCTAATTCTATTCAAGAATAAATGAAAAAGCCCCTTTAATTCGAATCAAATAAATATGGGAATGATTCCCGTGTTCATATTCAAAAGAATCAGAAAACAAAAAATGAGGGGAAATTGATTCCAAATGAATTCTTCCTCAATTTCTTATTTCGAGAAACCGGCCCTTACCAGAGTTAGAAATTCTATATCGACAATTCTAGGCAATGAAGAAGGGGGAATCCCTTTTCGAATTTTCTTTTTGATTTGTTTGCCTTTATTTTGTTGAGAGACAAAAGAAAATCTTTCTTTCTATTAATTTGAATTTCGCAAATTGCAAGTTATTAAATAGAATTTTATTAAATGTATGAAAATGATTTGCGTAGGAAATAAAAGAGACATAGGGATCCTCCAACGCAGAATAGACATTGGATAAGATATTTTCTTCAAAAATTCCCATATTGCGTTGCAAACTTAGTATTGCAGTTTTGTGTTTATGTTATTATTTTGAAATTGTAGTTATGCTATACTTAACTTATCTTGACCGATTTCATATCGTGATTCAAAGATTCAAAAGCGACAGAGTTTAAGTTTACTAATACTTTTTGGCGAAATCGAAAAAAAATTTGGGAAACTCTTTTCTTTGGATGATTTGACTATTCTTTAATCAATTAAGAATGCTAAAAGCGATTTCTTTCCTTTTCTCACCAACTCTTTTTTCCTTTATCTTTGATTTGATTTTTTCAATCGGTTGGAGGATTCATATTCCAATTTCAAACCTCCTTGTTTATCGAAAAGAATGAAAAAGAGTTCGAAAGAAAATGGAAAAAATGAAATAAAGTAAGGAAATTCTCGATTAGGTCAAGTGAAACGCCCGTATTCCAAATTATCCATTTAATTAATTATAACATATGAAATGACTAAAATGCCTTTAAGCCCGAGATACATATCAACAACATGATCACATCTAATTATACAATAAATAATACAATACGAATATGCAGCGGAAGACAAATACATAAAGAATTATGAGTGTAATGCAACCTATGGATCCGACCCGTCGAGAAGGAAACACCGCCACCTACTGGTATGCACTTCTGATCAATGATCAGATAACCTGTGTAAAAACGTGAGGGGGTGAGACCAACCACTATCTCACTGCAAACAAATAAACCAAAGTATAAATTTACAAATCAACTACAATCACATCGGTACCTGGCAGTCACAGCCACAATGCACAAACAAGCCACCGTGCACAACACAGAATCATCTGCTTATTATTATGCTTAAATCAATTATCAGTGATGGAAATTTATTATCATTAATTATCTTATTATGGTTTGGGTATTTTATTATTCCGGGCCCTCTACCATAAGTCTCGGTAGCGTATCTGGCCAGATCCGGGTGTGAAAACCCAATGTCGTACCTCAGAAGGGGTAAATTCTGAGGCCTAAAAAGCGCTGATAAACCTCGAGTGGCCGCCGGCGTCCTGAGGGTGCGCTCAAACACACCTAATTGGTGCAAGTCTTCTAGGGGTACACCTACTTTCTCCTGGGATAACCATGCTAAACTATATAAAGTGACTCGGGGGTACCCAACCCTCCCTCGGGGCTACCGGTCAACTTCACAGTATAATTTTAGTATTTTATTCTCAGTTATTTTAATACAGTTCTGTGTCCCATACATTATGTTTATCCAGAGATGTGTGAACTTTATGTATTATTCTCATACCCGGGCCCTCGGCCCATACAACCTCACACAATCACCAAAATATAATAACATGTTATAATTCCATAACAATTCCTTTATCCGAAATTTAAGCATGTGAGAGAAACAGGCACACAATTCCATCACAAAAAAATTATAGTTATATTACACCGTGCAAACCAAAATAGTAGCACAACAGGCACACACACACAAACAGCATTCAGCCAACAAGAATTCACATATCAATTCTATGATCGTTTATAATTCCGAGTGTTGTAGGCAGTAAAACATACAAAGGTTTATATGTCCCCACCTGGATTGTTAGAAACACCTTGGAAGATAAAGCCATCTCCTACCTTAACATTTTCAGATTCCTATAATTATATAGAAAGCAATCACCCATATAGCACAACAAAATATTAAAGAAGCATGGGTGCTAGCATATGATTTATATAACTATACTGACATTAACCTTTAACCCATAATAAGATTATTACGGTCTAAGCCCACTTGTCAAGATATAATTCCTTTGATAAGTTAAAATCATTTTAGAAAACATTAGTCAAGCTCAGTGAAAAATCGCGTGTACAAGCCACGGCATGAAACTGGAAACCAAGAATGATGTTAACCATATGTGATAATAGCTTTTATACATGCAAGAACCGTGCCCAGAATAAACTATGAGTAAAAACCATGCACTAATGGCGCAAGCCTTAACCCACTACATGCCCATTTGGTATTAATAAGACTTGGTTTATTACCCTTGCGTTGAAACAAATTTGATATTATTATGGTTAAGCGAAATCAAAAGTTCACATGCTTGTTTCCACAAAGCCAACTCACACTTAAGATGAGACATTTGTCAAAGACTGTTATTTTCCTATTATAACACTGTTTGTTCGTAGAAGTATAATTTGAGAAGTAAAGATATTGATACAAGTCATATAAACCCACGTTATATCCACTCATCCAAACTTGATTCAAGTCCACAGTAATCAATGTTGTACAAGATTAAATATAGGCTGAATCCATGTGTTTAGCTTATCAAACCTAGACATGTAAATGGACAAATGTTCTTGCAAGTAAGTGGCAGACTCATGACTACAAGACAAAGACAAGCAATTTGTAGTGCGCTTTATATAAAATCAAAGCCGTGCATGATGGAAGTTGATGTATTATTATCGATTTAAAACAGAAAATTCTCGGTAAGTCCAGAGACGACCTCAAAGTTATAGATGATAAAACTCAATTAAAAACCAGGTTCACCATTTGGCAGACCACAAATACATCCAATGATCATTGAACATTTCAATTTGTGGATAGAAGTCTCACCAGGAAAATAGACTCACAAACCAAAAATATTTATTTTGGCCACCATAAGGTCATGTCTACCCAAATTTCATAGCACTTGCAAACAAGGCATACCGCCCCGCCACCATGAACGACCCAACACATAATACAACCAACCTAGAATCGATTCAACCCCACATATGCAAAAGAGAAAAAAAGCAGAAGAGGAAAGAAAACTAAAAAGGAAGAGAAAAATGGTATTAAAGCAGGTCCTTACCCGATTGAGCCACCAAACCGGCTCGAACACCACCACCAACAACTCACGCCACACCCGCCAATAACGACTCCGGAATGCAAGTCACAAACAATAACGCGAGAAGAAGTTAAAGAGGAACAGGGAAAATAGAGGGGTCGGGGATGGTTGATAAAAGAGAGCAAGAAAAAATGGAAGTGGGGAGAGAGAAAGAAATGAGAGGAGAGAAAGATGGGACGGCCGAAATGGGAAAGAAGAGAAGTGGGAGAGAGAAAAAGAAAGGGAAAAGAGAAGTAAGGGTTTTTGGCCAGCTCAGACCAACTGATGTCGTTTTGGTCTTGAGCATGGTCAACGCGCCAGCTTTTCCTTTTTTTCAATCTTTATTTTTCTTGCATTTCTTGTCACCAAAACGACGTAATTTTGGACGAAATTATAGATACTTTTGTTTTTTACCCCGAACCCAGATTATTACTCAAAAGTAAACCCATTTAAGGAATGAATTCAACAAAAATATTTTAATCATAAAGATATAAAACAATTTCCTCGACCAAAAATTCTCGGAAAAGGCAAGGATAAAATTGGGAATTTCAAAAATTCTGGAAAAAAATTCATAGAAATTAATTAATGAAAATCGGGGCATTACAGTTCTACCCCACTTAATAAAATTTCGTCCTCGAAATTTATATAATAATTCAAGCAACCAAGTGCTTAACTTACACAACGGTGTCACCCGGTATCAAAATACCGTTGGCCAAAACCACCCAGTAGAATCATCTTGTCCATCAATCACATTTCCAAGCAAGAACTCCGATAAACCAAGTCAATCATTGACTTTAGTCAAACATGATCAAAAGCATGAGACCAAAGCACTAACCCAAGAGTCTTATCCAATCGTAAACACCATCAATAATACTAGAATCCATAAACCATTTCAGCTATCATCACTCAACCAAATGTATCCAGTCTTTTAATCCATCAAGTATATCCTCATATAACAGATCCCAAAATTATTATCCTAGTAACAAGATCATCATTCCCATTGTGAATACCTCAAGACCAAAAACCAATAATCAATTTCATATTCTGAACCTCAAAGTATTTCCTTTATCCCATTTCAGCCAAAATCGTATATACCTCGAATCATACCTTAAGCACTAGAAACCAATCATTACCAAAAATATCATAGCTATAATTCTATACCTTAGATTCCTCAAGACCCAAACATCCTTTCATAACTCATACTCATGAATCTACACCCCAAATCATAATCACCACAAACATCACAGTTCTTTTGGTAAAAAACCCAAATATTACCCATTTCATATATCCTATCATACTTCCGACATTAACTCACATCGCCCAACACAAGCTCGTAATCCTAACCTTATGATCAAAACATCATCAACATCCACAAGAGATGAGTGAACCCAAACCTCAACAAGAGTAATATGATCAAAATTATCAATTACAATACTCGACATCACCTCAAAAACAAACCTCAATATAAACAAACTTCCGGCATCCACATCCAGCATATGACCTATAACCTTAACAAAGATTCATAACCAAAACTTTTTATAACAATCACCACTTCTAAACAAAGTTAAGTACCTCTAGTATCATTATAAGATTTCTCTCCAAATATACCATTATATCATCCTCAAATTAATTCAAGAAGTTATCAGCTCGAATTCCAAACAAGATTTAATCCATATTATGCTTCACAAGTACAAGTCCTCGAACTTAGGCAATCAGACCACAAATAACATGATCACTAAGATCACAAGAATCAAATCCACAAGAATCATATCAGATAATCTCTCGACAGATGTATCATCCAAAAGCAAACCGATGGTTCTTACTTGCGTTGGCCCATTCCACACAACCAAGAAGCATAAACAGAGAGTCAAGAGTCTACACTGACTCTGACAAAAAAATGGATATTCCACAAAATAAACTTTGTTACATCCTAAGCTGCAAGAGCAAGCATGTCATTATAACGACAATACCGAGTCACTCCGACCCCCAGCAGGTGCGTGTCCTCCACCGGATCCATAGAAAGTCTTACTATACGAATGCATATGACAATGCAACAACTGAATCAAAATGGAGCAGACTTATGCACATAAGAGCACAAAGCATATCAACACATCCCAAAGGGATCTACAACCTGCTCCGCTACCAAAATGAAACGCCCGTATCCCAAATTATCCATCTAATTAATTATAACATATGAAAAGACTAAAATGTCCTTAAGCCCGGGATACGATATCAACAACATGATCAAATCTAATCATACAATAAATAATACAATACGAATATGCAACGGAAGACAAATACATAAAGAAATATGAGTGTAATGCACCCTATGGATCTGACCCGTCGAGAAGGAAGCACCGCCACCTGCTGGTATGCACTTCTGGTCAATGATCAGATAACCTGTGTAAGGATGTGAGGGGGTGAGACCAACCACTTTCTCACCGCAAACAAATAAACCAAAGTATAAATCTACAAATCAACTACAATCACACCGGTATCTGTGTGAGAACCCGACCCAAAATCACTTGGGCCTTCTCACCTATTCCATTCACCTTCTTCCTCAGGTCAATCCCATGTCAATGGAGTCGCCACCCAAATTTTATTAAGGACAAAATTTGGGAAAACCCTTCAAATGACTCCTTTAGGCAACCGGTCATAGCGAACCAAAGATATGGGATCGGGGGTTCATCACGGATGGGAAGGTGTTAGGCACCCATCCATGTTGGGTCGAAAACTTGTGCAATTAAAGATTACAAGTGTGCCTTGTGTAGGTGTGCCTGTGTGGAAAGTAAAGAGAAGGGGAGAAGAAGAAGATTTGGCTTGCATCCCGTTGTAAAACCGAGACTACCTACGTACCTGAGTGACCGGGGTCAAAGCCACGTAGTTCTAAACATGGCACAAATCGGCCACTTACATCATCAAAAGTATCAGCATATGATCAGCAAAGAATCACACAAAAACAAAGGTTTAGTGTTACCTCTTATAGCCTTTCTCTAGCTCCTTGTGTTGGGTTGGGTTCTGCACCCATCTTCTTGTCACTTCTTAGCTCAACCTTGAGTGTCCCCACTACTACTACCACTACTACTACTTGGTCCACCAGTATCAAGTAATGACAGAACCTCTCCAACACGTGATTCCATTCCAACAAGGCGACTGCTCGAGTAGTCATCATATGATGAAAGCATAGATGAATGCTTTAATTTGCTCTCAATGTCTTCCACTATTTTCTTGATTAGCTCGGATTCAGACCTAGCATATATTATATAAAAGAAAAGAAAAGAAAGCATAATATGTCCTGAACTTATGGAAATAACTTATTGGAAGAAAATTGCAAAAAGGAAAAAAAAAAAAAGCAAGTCATTTGGATGGTACCTGAAGTTATATGAATCCCAGCCTTTCAGATTGGAAATGTGGGACAGAGCATCCTTCCATTTCTTTACCTTTTCCAAATCAAATTTTCTTTGCAATTCCATGAATGCTTTCCCGAAATCACCCTGCAGCTCTTGAACATGGGTTGGATCCACTCTATAGAAGACTGGTAAGGCTGCGTATTGGTTTTGGGTTTGCATGATGCACTGTTCATGGATTTGGACCAGCTCGTCCAAGCACCAGGGAGAATCTGCATAGTTCTTGGAGAAGATCACCACATAAATGTTGGATTCTTTGATTCTTTGTAAGAGAACGGGCGAGATATCATCTCCTCCTTGAAGACCCTCCTCGTCTAGGAACACCTCGATTCCAAGCTTGGCGCACAGAGCTTCTTTGAGATTGTTAGTAAAACCAAAGCGGGTATCAGAACCCCTAAAGTTGAGGAACACATCGTACTTGAGTTTTTTCATCAAATCATCAGAAGAAGAAGCAGCAGCAGGGATAACAGTTACTGAAGACCGAGGAGAATCCTGAATCTTTGTGAATATGGTGTCAAGAGTGACCACCACACAATAGCAGCAGAAGAAGAAGAAAATGCAGCCATAACCAAGATTCACAAAAATATCATCATTCTTAATAATGCTAGCCACAAAAGAAGAGAAATTAGAAGGAGCAGCCATAATTAACTACTGATCAAGGCTTAATTAGATGATCATGAACAAAATAATGCTAATTAATTAATTAATTAGCTTCATAGAGAAAAAAAGAAGAAAAAAAGAAAAACTACTGCAAGTTGGACTTGAACTACAAGTTAGCCACAGAGTGAGAATAAAGGTATGGATGAGACTGCTATATATAGAAAATACATAGGCACTGACACTTCCATACACGCATGATGAACCAAATATGCAGGCCTAATTAAATGTTGGTTGGTTTGCCTGGCATGGTAGGTGGAATATTTATGTCACACAAAACAATCAAAAACTTATATATAACCCTCCGAAGAGTTAGGGTTACTCAACTTTAGGGGTTGAAAACATACATATATACAGGAGCTATGCTTACAGTGTGTGTGGGCTTCCCTTTCTTCTATTCAGCTTGCGGCAACGCTGAATAGAAGAAAGGGATTCCAACCAAGCTCCAACATCCCCCCTACATCCAACTCCTCTAAATTTGGGACTCCCAAAAAAGCCTGTTGTAGCTAAACCCCAAAACCGAAAGGGGCAAACTGGAACTGGGCCTTCTTTCTGAAGTGCATACAAAAATTGTATGCATCCTTCAATGACGAAGACGAGGCTATCTATTTATCTACATAATAATCTGGTAGAAATCATCATCGTTACTACCGACAAAGTTGAGATGGACCCCGGACTGGATGACCTGCACGCCTGGGATTATTGGGGTTTCAAATCGTGCTCAGATTGCCCCATCCAAATAACCATGAAAATTGGGTCGGCGTGAATAGAGCACATGCTCTGCTTCCACTTCCACAGTATGCATAGCTCCTGTATATTTTTGGTGGAAGCAAACCCAGACTCCCCCAAAACATAACAATGCCAGGAACAATCAATATAAGTCTATGTGAGATTGCAAATCGTATCAAGAATGCTTATTACTTTTGGTCCGCCGCCCCAAAAACTTATGGACTTCCAGACAATTGTTGGGCCCGGTGGCACTATCATGCGGAAATAATATCACCTAAGCAAGGAAATAAACAAGTGGAGGACAAAAAGAGATAAATGACACACAATATTTAACATGGTTCACCCAAATAACGGGCTACATCCACAATCCCGATCCCAATGGAAAAACTTCCACTATAAATAATAGGCTTACAAGAGAGACTTCCCTAAATTTTAGGGGTATAATCAACCTAGAGTTCTACCCAAAATAGTGTCTCACAAGGTGTTTCCCAAGTGTTTGTCAAAAATACCCCTAAGGTATTTTTCCTCACTATTTTGTCACTCCCTAATTTAAGAGGGAAATTTTTCTTCTCAATTTTTCTTCCCTCTCACACACTCTCTCTTTCACTCTCTTATTCACACTTGTTGTGAATGCTTGGGATGCTTTGAAGAGCAAATGAGAAGCCTATTTATAGGCATCTTGTTAGGGACCAATTTGCAGAAACAAAGAATTTCAGGGACTAATCTGCAAAACACTTAGTGCTCCACTAACTACTCTACTAATAGCAATTAGTGCTCCATTAATGCTAGTGGTGGGCCCCACAATGAGGAGGAACCCACTCACCAACAATTCTCCCCCTTCCGACTACATGTTGGGGGGATCCACCAGTCCGGGAGCTTCACGGCAGTATTCAAACTTCCCTCTTGGAAGTGTCTTCGTCAGCATGTCAGATCCATTCTCTTCTGTATGGATCTTCTTGAGTTGCAACAACTTCTTCTTCAGTACATCCCTAATCCAATTGTATCTCACATCTATGTGTTTCGATCTGGAATGAAAAGAGGCATTCTTTGCAAGATGGATAACACTTTGACTATCACAGAATAGCTGATAGCTATCTTGCGAGAATCCAAGTTTAGTTAAGAACTTCTTCATCCACAACAACTCCTTACATGCTTCCGTTGCTGCAATAAATTTAGCTTCTGTAGTTGACAGAGCAACACACTTTTGTAGCCTTGATTGCCATGACACAGCTCCACCTGAAAAATTAATCAGGTATCCTGATGTAGATTTTCTGAAACTAACATCACTAGCCATATCTGCATTAGTGTATCCAACCAGCACCGGTTTGTCTTCTCCATAACGTAAACACATTTTGGAGGTTCCTCAAAGATACCTGAAAATCCACTTGACAGCATTCCAATGCTCTTTACCAGGATTAGAGAGGTATCGACTTACAACTCCAACTGCATGAGTAATGTCTAGTCGGGTACACACCATGGCATACATCAGGCTTCCCACTACTGAGGCATATGGAATCCGCTCCATCACTTTCTTCTCCTCATCCATAGATGGTTACTCCATGTATATTTCTTCTTCCAAATCACCATGTAGGAAGGCTGTCTTGACATCCATCTGTTCAACCTCCCGGTTAATACTCGCAGATAATCCCAGCACTGTGCGGATTGAGGTCATTTTTACCACTGGTGAGAAGATTTCATCAAAGTCAATCCCTTTCCTTTGACTGAAACCTTTGACAACCAATCTTGCTTTGAATCTTGAAAGTGGACTATGCTCTTCATGCTTAATCCTGAACACCCACTTGTTTTTCAAAGCTCTCTTGCCTATAGGCAGCTTCACCAGCTCAAAAGTCTTGTTCTCATGCAAAGACTTCATCTCTTCTTGCATGGCTTGTATCCACTTCTCCTTATGCTCATCATTCACAACTTCATCATAGCTTTCTGGTTCTTCCCCGTCAGTGAGCAATGAGTACTCGTTCGAGGAATATCTAGTAGAGCGTTGCACAACTCTACCATACCTTGTGCTATAAGGAGAATTACTTCATGGCTGAGGAAGGTCATCTCTAGCTGCATCATCATCAGCTGCATTGCCATTGCCATCATCCTCAATATCATCTGCTGGCTCATTTTCAGTAGGAACATCTGGAATTTCAGGATAAATATCCTGAACATCATCTCCAACTTGTCTTGGTGTCTCAGTTGGAGGTAGCTAAAACTCCTCTTGATCATCACTACGAAGTTCTATCTGTGGTGTTGTATGAACAGTAGCACCACTATCAACTACCCAGCTTGACTCTTGGATAGTAAGGTTGATGATATCATCATCACAAACTACATTGAACTCTCCGAGAGAATTCGCTTCTTCATCACTGCTTTCTTCTTTCTTCACATCTTTGCCTTTGTTCTTCTTCTGTTCCTTTTTGAACTGTCGGCAGAATCTCTTGATATGGCCCTTCTTCTTGCAGTAATGGCACTCAACATTGGCAAATTTGTTGGACTTTCCTCTTCTCTTGTCTCGGTTGCTTTGACCATTCTTTTGACTTCTCCCC
Source organism: Turnera subulata (assembly GCA_028386065.3). NCBI lineage: Eukaryota > Viridiplantae > Streptophyta > Magnoliopsida > Malpighiales > Passifloraceae > Turnera > Turnera subulata. Next base: position 34,497 of record JAKUCV010003164.1, on the reverse strand, counting down.
CTCGTCATTGTAGCCAAAACCTCTGACTGTGAAGAAGACGAGCCTTGTGTTCTTCGTCTCATGTCTTCATTCAGAATGCCACTTTTGACGGTTGCCATACTCACGACACCGTTAGATGCAGAGTCTGTGATTGAAACCTTCAAGGTTTCCCATAAATCTAGGAGTGTCGCAAAGACTATAAGAGCAAGCACCTCATCACCGAATTTTATGCCCATACTAGCCATCTGATCCACGATCCCTGGCATCTCGTTAAGGTGATCTGCAATCAATTTGCCTTCTTGGTATTTTACTTGCATCAACTTCGTGAAGTAAAATAGCTTGTTGTTCCCTGTCTTTGAGGCATATAATTCTTCAAGCTTTTCCCACAGCGTTCTAGCATGCTCAATGCCAGAAACGTGGTTGTAAACATTATTCTCAACAAATTGTCGTATATAACCGCAGACTTGGATGTGTTCAAACTCCCAGTCCTCGTCTGATTTTTCTTCAGGTTTTACCAGACTAAACACTGGTAAATGCATCTTTGTCACGAACAGGAGATCCTTCATCTTGTTTCTCCATAGGTGGTAGTTTGTACCATCAAGGGTGATCATCTTGTTTATCCTCGCCTCCTTCTGGAACAAAGACTGACTGGCTCCTTGATCTAAGAAGTTCCTGGCGGTGAATAGCGCTCGTACAAGTAGTGAATTGAACTGATTTAATAATTCCTAGGAAAGATGGCCTAGCCGATCTCCTAAGACAGAATTATCATTCCAAGATAAATCCCCAGAAAAGACTAGAGGAACAAAGGTTCACTTAAAACCCAGTCTCCTAGACAGGATTCACTTGCACAGTGTATTAATTCACAACCTTGCACCTGACAAAGCACAAACCTTCTGCTCCACTACCATTTGTTGGGCCCGGTGGCACTATCTTGCGGAATAATGATCAACAGAAAATAAATGGCACACAATATTTAACGTGGTTCACCCAAATACCGGGCTACGCCCATAATCCCGATCCCACCGGAAAAACTTCCACTATAGATAGTGGGCTTACAAGAGAGACTTCCCTAAATTTTAGGGGTATAATCAACCTAGAGTTCTACCCAAAATAGTGTCTCACAAGGTGTTTCCCAAATATTTGTCAAAAATACCCCTAAGGTATTTTTCCTCACTATTTTGTCACTCCCTAATTTAAGAGGGGAATTTTTCTTCTCAATTTCTCTTCTCTCTCACACACTCTCTCTTTCACTCTCTTATTCACACTTGTTGTGAATGCTTGGGATGCTTTGAAGAGCAAATGAGAAGCCTATTTATAGGCATCTTGTCAGGGACCAATTTGCAGAAATCAAGAACTTTAGGGACTAATCTGCAAAATACTTAGTACTCCACTAACTGCTCCACTAATAGCAATTAGTGCTCCATTAATGCTAGTGATGGGCCCCACAATGAGGAGGAACCCACTCACCAACAACAATTTGGGAAACCAACTTCGCCAAGCATACTCTCAGAAATCTCACCAACAAACAATTCCTTGAGTCGAGTTAAATGCCCAATTGATGCTGCTGTTGCCTGCTTCATCCCACTCCTCCACAAATTTAAAAGGAAGCTCCGGAAGTTGTGTGATTCTTGGGCAATAATGGAAATCAACCTCTCCAAGTGATGTCAAACCAAGATCACTTGGAAAACCGCACAAATTGAAGCACCATGAAACAAACAATTATCTTGATGAGCTTGCGGCAACGCTGAATAGAAGAAAGGGATTCCAACCAAGCTCCAACATCCCCCCTACATCCAACTCCTCTAAATTTGGGACTCCTAAAAAAATTCATAATCTTAATCAGCTCCTTAGACTCCCTAAGGTCACAAACTTCCAAATTAAGCAGATGCTGCCATGAAAAAAAAATAAAAAAAACACAGAGACAAATTAACACCACATGATCAAAATGAGGGGAATTACTTTTTAACCACCTGAACTTTTGATCAAACGGATTTTGCAGTGGTGGAGGTAGAGTCGTGAGGGAGAGAGGAGATAAAATAGGATTTTGGATACATTTTGTTTCTAAAATTTAGGTTAGATATACTAAATAGATTAGTGGGAGAGATGGATTAGATGTGGATTTGGGTAGTGTGGTGGTGGTGCGTGGATGATGGGTTTTGGTTACTTTGTGTGTAAGGTGAGGGTGGGGTCGGGGTGCATAGGTGGGTGGTGGTGGTGGTGGTGAAGATGACCGTGGCAGTGGTGATTGTTGTCGTGGTAGCGGTAGTTTTTTCTTTTTTTTTGCTTTTCTTATCATTCTGTATTAATGTCATGAAATTATATTATGATATGTCTGCAAAAAATTACGCCATAAATCTATCTGCTGCAAAAATTATGCCTCAATTCTTCTTTTATTTTTAATGAAAATTTGTTAAAAGAAAATATTAAGAGAGACTAAGGAGTGATTAGGAGGAAAAGTAGGATTAATGAATAATTACACTTTTTTTAATTTTGATTTGGGAGGGTCTTTCTATCTTCTTATAAAAAAAAATTATAAAGTTTAAAACACAAAAATGTAATAGAACAATAAAAGAAAAAAATTGAAAATTTGGGTTTCTAAATGTAATGGTTTTTTTGGGTAGGATTGAATCTCTACCGGATAGAACCGGACGGGAAACTGGATTAGTGACTGGGATAGTAAGCGAGGCCCACATTTTTGCCATGTGGACATGAAACGGCATTGTATGCAATAATATGACGCCGTTTTGAGCAACGGGCAACAACTCAATTTGGGGCAACGTCCACCTCAGTACATACCCGGCTCGAGACTCATGACTGAACTACCCAGAAAAATTCTAGGTACATAAATGTCTCGGCAAAAAGTTTAGGTACATGATTGTCTCAAACCAGAAAATAATAAATATGGGTACTATCCGTACCAAAAACCCTAAGAAAAAGGTGAGGAATCAGGGTAGGGGCCGGGGCATATGTTATACAGAAGTAGAATAGGAATGCGGATTTGTAAAATTGCGCATCTTAGAATAGGTAGCACATGTCACATGAGACTAGACGGAACCATTTGGAATATTAGCCTTAGTCCAGTCTTTCATTTTTCTTATCGCACTTTCTCAGGTTCCCTTATCCTTCTTGAACAGATCGCAACCCAAGACTTTAAGGGCCAAAGGATTACAGTGGGCATATCTTACCACCTCCCGTGACAGTCCTGTGAAACTTGGATCCATATTGATGATACCGTTTCCTGTAAATGCATGTAATTTGAAGAGTTGAAGAGAATCCTCATAGTCTAACTTCACAACCTCATATATTGCATCACCCCGACGACCAAGAACTTGTCTGTCCCTGCGCGTTATGATGACTCTGCTTCCTGGCCAAATATTTCATTAGGATCTCCTCCAATGAGTTGTTCCAACAGTAGGGAGCTGCTCACATCATCTACAACTATTAGAACTTTTCTTCTCTCAAGTCTTCATGAATGGCCAAATGACAACAAATTAGGTGTGCCAACGTTGAGATTTGGTATTTCTAATAGTTGAGACAGAAGTTCATCAGCTAATGCTGTTGGGTTTTGGGACATTTAGACTTAAGTAAAAAAACAAGACCAAGAAATTAAAAGTGCAACACTGTGAAACAAATAAAGAACTTATTCATTAAAAAAAACATAAAGTAAACCCCATAATAAAGAAATTGAAATGCTAATCTTACTAGAAAAAATTACGTACATATAGGAAAAGAAAAGAAAAGAAAACATAATATGTACAAAAAAAATTGGGTAAAAAAAAAAAGAAGCAGGCATGTAATCAACTCATTGGATGGTACCTGAAGTGGGAAGAATCGATAACATTGGGCAGCTAATAGTACTTACTATGGTAATTATTCAAGAGATAGAGATCAAATCAAATGATGAAGACAAGCAAGGAGAACATGAATAGGAATTAATTGCTTACAATCTAGCTGGGGAAGCCATGCATAAATATTTGAAAAGGATCCCTCTACTCTACTCCAAAGGCTTTTGAACTTGTTTGTGTCCAACTCCTCTATGCTACTTTGTTTCCTAAAATTGACAATTGCCTCAAATTCATCCTGCATCATTATGTATTGTTTGGTTTCTTCTTCTTCTTCTTCTTCTTCTTCTTCTTCTTCTTCTTCTTCTTCTCCTTCTTCTTTGCCTATCATCATCATCATCATCATGGACGGCAAAGTTTTTATGGACCCCGGACTGGATGACCTGCACGCCTGGGATTATTGGGGTTTCAAATCGTGCCCAGATTGCCCCATCCAAATCGTGAAAATTCGTACCGCATAAATACAACACATGCTCTGCCTCCACTCCAACCTATATTAGTTGAAAACACACAACCCAAAACCGGTGGGCAAAAACGGGTCGGGTGGTTTGATTTGGATTGCTTATTTTCAGTTTAATGTGGGCCTTCGTAGTTGACGTGTCAATTTTTTATTCGACGCATCAGCATTTTCTTTTCAGCAAATCGAGGAAAAATGAAAATTGTCCCGGAAAATCAACACAGGGATGAAAAATGTCCATTTCGTAACAAAGGATGAAAAATGTTCGAATCGAAAAACACTCGGATAAAAAATATGATTGACCCCACCAAATTCATACATAAATTTGGTTGTTCATGAGTTTTGGGTCCTTCTAATCATGGAAATTAAAAAGGAAAATTTTGACTCTCCATGTACTCGCATGTGTTAAGTCTCTCCATATATAAAAGAAGTAAAGTTAAATTAGATAGTTGAACTTGAAATCGGATGTATTTTAGTGCCTGGAAAGACATACATTGATCTTTGTTAGCAATTGGGCCGTTTACCAAACTCTTCACGCGGTGTAAACACACACTGTTCCCTCCCTCGCAATGAACATCATGAGCTGATGAGTGTATGCATGCCAATCACCATCCAGGTCCTAGAGTTGCCATGTGATGCACCTTAATGGCAGAATGAATAACAAAGTTGGCGATAAAAAAAAAAAAAGCCCCCATTTTCTCTTCCAAGTTCCAATGTATCATCAGTTCAGCGCTTGGTTTGTTTGGCATCTTCAACGTGGAACATAAGCTGCAAAATGATCATGTTTTCAGACAAAATACAGCAAATACAACCCATAACCACATGTTTTACCAAATTAACCAAAAGGTTACGCAGCAGCACATTGTCCACGGTAATAAGGCAGTCTGCAGCATTTTACCTTCGTCGATCCCAATGTAGAAGGGCACGAACAAGCCACCCAGTACAGGCAGTCCTGTTAGTGGAAGCTTTAGACATTCTGGATACTCATGATGCCATTCTCAGGGACATATACATGTTTGCTGGGGGCCCTGCTCACCTCCAGTTTAAATCCCTCCATTTTCCTCCAGTTGATGGTTAGGATAGATACACATCATATAAAGCTAATCCAATGGTCCAATTTATATTGTCTCTTTCTTCCTTTTTCACGCGCTTTGATATGTATTGTTACTCTCTCTTGCAAACAATGCAACATAAAGAGTGAGATAAAACACCACTTCAGAGTACACTTTAACTTACTCTCTCTCGTTACAAATACTAGTGAATGTTTTTTTTTATTCTGGTAGAGATACATGATTCCTGCAAAAGAAATTCTTCCAGAAAATTGCAAAACCTGCAATATTTATTTATCAGAGTATATCAATAAAAATAATAAAATATTCCTAAAAATGTTAATAAATTACTTTACATATAAAATTGTACCTGCACATCGTTATATGTGAATGTTAGAAAGAAATCTTTCTCAAGTATTCTTTGGAGGTACCTGTAAAATAAACGTGCAGGAAAGGTGTAAAATCCAAAGGTGTAAAATCTCAAGTATTCTCATGTTTTTACCTTACTCAATTCCAAAGGTGTAAAATCCAACAAACCATATGATGCTTGAAACTCCGCATTAGATTGTACCTTATATTAACAAGTCAAAATTAATTTTATAAGATTATCAAACTATCCAAGTGACTATAATCACATCAATTAGAAAATGATGAGTATATAGATAATTTACCTCTAACATTTGTGAGAAACTTGGGACTGATATACTTTGTGGTAGGCTGGCACATGCAATAGAAGACTCTGAGTTAGAATTAACATTTCGTACAGTTGAATTTTTTGTTCTCTTTTCTAGAAAGCTTTTATATCTCTTTCTTCCACGTTGAGCAACTACTCTCTTCTTTAATCCTTTTGCTTGCAAAAAATTCTTCTCTGGAACATCTACATTTGTTGTTGTAAGTTGTACATCCTGAGAAGAATGTTCTACTGCACTTGAAGGTTTAATCTTTAAAAAATCATCTATCTTCAAATTTAATTCGCTTGCATGTTTCATGAGGAAATCACTTGCTTCTTTGGATTCAGCTGCCTTGCCCACTAATTTGACATAGATGCTGCATAAATTTTTGTAACGAGAGCTCATTTCTAGTTTAGGATCTTCTTCAACTTCTTGTCCACAAGAATCAATGACTATTCCAACCATAGCATTTTTACTCCACCTTTTCAAAATATACTGATCTGGGATCATTGCCTTTACTTTCACTTCATCAAGCACTTTGAGAACATGGCTGCATAAAATTCCCACA